>CM038218.1:101424107-101491265 GCA_021442155.1 Cymbidium sinense
ATATCCATTCATTTTTTCACAATCTTAAGCTTTAGGTTCATTCTTTATTGGTTTGATTGATCCAAGGCACGTATTGATTCAACTTACTAATGATTTAGATTATTCAAGGGTTTTCTCATGTTGTTCTTACTTAGTTTTCAAACTGTCAAATATGTCTTTTAAAGTGGTCTCCCCTTTTTGTTATAAAAGAGGAATCACCAATTATTCCAGTGTGGTTGGCTTTTCCTAATATGAGGATTCATTATGTTACACATTAAGTTCTTTTTGTTGTTGGGGCTCTTTTTCGTCGACCACTTCAAATAGATCAGGCCACTACTGTGCGATCCCGACCTTCGGTCGCTCATATTTTGGTGGAAATTGATATTTCTAAAAAAAACACCCTAAGGATGTTTGGATTGGTTCATAAAAGTTTGGCCACTTTCAAAAAGTTGAATTTGAGAATTCTATTTTTTTGCTCTGCAAAATTCATGGGCATGATAATTGAGAATGTTTTGCTACACCACAATTTAAAAGAAAAATTTAAGCATCCTAATCTAATCTATCAATTGAAAGTTAGTAAATCTATTTATGCCTAAGGTTAATCAAAATGGATATACTATTTCTACCTCTTTGGAACCCACTAATTTGCTTAATGAAGTGCTTAATGATGATACTCCCAATTTCAATATGAGCGGTTAAATTACTAATGTTTCTTGTAATGTTGAATATGATGGTTTGGCTATGTCATTTACATAATAATTTGCCTCCTTAAGATATCTCAAATGTTCAAGATGCTATAAATAATATTGATTCCCCTATGACTCTATTCAAGCTACTCTTGCTCTTTCCTCTTGAACATGAGGAGGAGCATGTGACCCTCAATGGTAATTTGAATGAAAATTTGATGATGGAGGAAAATCTAAAAAAAATAATGAAGTTGATCTTAGTGTTTTGCTCTTAATGGTATTTTACCTCTCCTTCTCCTAATCCCAAGATTGACATGCATGCTAATCGACCTTATAGCTTAATCATGAAATTGAGGAAGGGAAGTTGTCATTAGAAATGGTTTTGACTCGACCCCTATTCTTAATACAACTAATCGGTCTCTTGGATGGTGATTCTTTGGACAAAAATTGACCATTTCAAACTATTTTAAAAGAAATCCTTTAAAAGCAAAATGTTTCACATAACTCAACAAGATCTACTAGATGGTTCCTCATCTCATAAATAATGGTTCTTTTGCATTTGATTATTTCTTTCTTAATCACTTTATTTATCTACTCTTTAGCTTATTTTATTTTTCATTTATGTTTTAACTCTCTTATTTGGAATGTTTGAGGGATTGGGACCCATCATTGTCCGTGCTTGTGTTAGAAGTCTTTTGTATTAATAATATTCTATCTTGTTGTTATTGAACCTCTCATACATTCTTCTAAGATCAATCATGTTGCTAGAATGCTAGTTTTAATAACTTCTTCTATAATATTAGCAATAAAATTTGGTGTTTTGGAATAATTTAGTCAATGTATCTATCCTTGATGATCTGACAAGTTGTCAATATCCCATCTCTTTGGGTGATTTCTCTCTTGGCTCCTTGTTTATGCTTCTTGTAATGGTAGGAACATCCTTTGGGATAATTTAAGAACTTTTGCTTTAACTATCAACAAACCTTGGTTGGTTGGGGTGATTTCAACACTATCCTTTCTTCCTCACGAAAGAATGGGGTGGTTGTTCTCTTAACATTCATTCCATGGAAGATTTCTCAATATGATTCTTGATTGTAACCTTATTGACATTGGCTACTCTGGTTCTGGTTACACTTGGAATAACTCTAGACTCTGGCAATGGCTTAATAGGACTCTTTTAACTCTTTGGATTAATCAATGGCCTCTTACCTCTATTGAGCATTTGAGCAAAACTTTGTCGACCATGCTCCTCTTTTGATATTCGTTAAAATAACTCTAATAGATTATCCACCTCTACCTCTTTAGATTTCAAAATATGTGGATTCAACATTGATTTCTTAAATGTTGTTTCCACCAATTGGATGGCCCTTATACCACGATAATTCTATTAAGGGCATGATTAGACTCTAGTTTAAGCATAAAATACTTAAACAAAACCTTTGTTTGGTGGAACAAGCATTATTTTAAAAATCTCTTTTTCTAATATCAAAACATGGAACATAATTGGTTTGTTGTCTTGAAAATGTATTTTGATTGATTCTTCTAAAGCTGAAGGATTTGAATGAAGCCAAAACAACACGGTTACCAATCGAATATGAAGGAAACTTCTTGGTGACAAAGGCGCTAGTAAACATATTCGATGGGGACAAAATATTATATATTTTCATGCTCTATTCCATAAAAGAAGCTTTAAACTCTTTCCAAAAAATTAAAAGTGATAATGGAAATTGGATCACTAATAGTAATGAGATTAAAGAATCTATTACTAATCATTTTAGAAATATGTTGAACAAGAGCAATACTTGAGGCTATCTCCAACTCTCATTTGATTCTCTTAACAATTACTGATGACAATCACTTGCTTACTATGTTGCTACGAAGGCGAGATTAAAATTCTTAATAACATGAACCGATTTTGTTCTTTGGTCAGAAGGCTATACAACTCAATTTTTTTAGCATTGTTGGCTGTTATTAAGCATGATTTAGTTGATGTTGTGGTTGATTTTTCTCTAGCACTTCCATTGTCTTTATACCCAAAATTGATAATCCTTGAATCTTTGGGGTGATTTCGACCTATTAGTCTATGCACCTTTTTCATAAACTAATTGCTAAATTGCTTGCAAATAAATTAGTCCTCTACTTCAAAATTATTTCTCTTAACCAAATTGGTTTATTAGAGGTAGAGCTATATCGATAACATTCTTCTCAAGAGCGATTCATGATTTGGATGCCTCTAATAGAGATGGTAACATCTTTTTAAATTGGATATTCTAAAGCTTTTGACAACATCTCTTGGATCTTCCTTTTTACAAATTCTTCATTATTTGGCTTCTCTAATAATTTCATCTCCCTCATTAAAATTGTATTAGTAATGCTTGGTTCTCTATTATTCTTAATGGTGAGGCCTTGGGCTTCACAAGGGGATCTAAGCATGTTTTTATTATTGCTATGGAATATCTTTAAAGGAGCCTTAATGACTCTTCAACAATAATCCAAGCATGTTTTTTAGAACACTTGGTGGTATTCCTATTTTCCATCTTAATTTTGCTAATGATTTCATTATCTTTTTAATGCTTCCATTCATCACATTAAAAACATTAAGAACTTCTTAAATAAATTTGGGAAGGAAAGTGGTCTCTATTAATGAAGGCAAAAGCTATTTCATTCCTTCCTTTAAAATCTCAAATGAGTAAAATCAATCAAATCTTAGAATCACTAATTTTCAACAACAACAACTTCTAATTAAATATCTTGGTGCTCCTCTTTATAAAGGTTAGAAAAGATCACATCTCTTTGATGAGTTAATCTAAAAATTTAATATAAAATTTCTATTTGGGAATTTCATTTACTCTCATTTGGTGGTAGACTCACTTTAATTAAGAGTACCCTTAACTCCATGCCTTTATATCTTATTCAAACCATTGTTCTTACTAATTCTACTTAAACAATAGAGTGCCTCCTTAATAAATTCTTGGGGTTCACAACTCTACTAAAGGATGCACAACTTCTATAAAAGCTGTGGCACCCTTACTGAAGGTGGGCTTGGCTGTAAGTCAATTCGTCAAGCTATTACTACATTCTCTCATAAACTTTGGTGGAAATTTAGGAGCAAAAATAGTCTTTGGGCTAAATTCATGACAGAATCTTGCCGGTAAGCATCCTTCTTAATTGTCCTTACAAGGTGGGTGACTCTCATGTATGGAAAGACTTTGTTCCATCAAATGGGAAGTAGAATCCCTTATTTCTTGGGGTTAACTCTATTCTTCTTTCTTTGGCAAGACAACTAGATTGGCGGTGGTTCCATTGATGATTTATTATCTACCCACTCCACTTTGCTATTAAAGTGAGCTCTTTTGGTGAATAATAAATGGAATAATAGTAAATTTACTAACATCCCTATCATTTCTAACCATCACGATCAGATTCTATTTAAGTTCAAAATGGTGATTTTAACCTTAAAGATGTCAGATTCATATTAGAGAAGCTCATGGTTTCTCTAATGTGTTTTTTAAACTTTGGAATACCATCCCTATTTCTTACTCTATTCTAACTTGGAAAATTTTGAAAAATTTCATCCTTGTTGATGCTTTGTGTGGGGTAAAGGCTTTATTTTACCTTCAAAATGTTATTATTATTTTCACATTGAGAATGTGAACCATATGTTTGTTAATGGAGCTATTGCCTCTAAACTATGGGTTTGGTATGATGAGCTTTCAATTGATCAATTTAATGGCTCTTTATCCTTATATCTTCTTGATGTTTATTTTAAAAAACTATAAAGGTCACATTAAAGTGATAACTTCCATCACTCTTATATGGTTCATATGGATGGATAGAAATGATGCCAAACATCATGGGATCCCTATGAACCATAAAGGATTATTGCTAATTAAAGATAAAATTTTATGCTTTATTTAATGCAAGCTTAATTACTAACAATCAATTTAAAGGATGTAAAATTTGGCCAACAAAGTCAGCTTGACTAATTTTCCCAATGAAGAAGATAAGATTTATTGGATAAAGCCTCATAACAATATTATCAAAATTAATACTAATGTCTCCATTTCTCAAAATTCTTTTATTGTGGTGGCATTTTCAGAAACTTTAAAGTAGTATTATTTGTGCTTTTGCCTATCCTCTTACTACATGTTTTATTATCTTTCTTGAATTAATGGTTATTAACAAAGCTATTGAGATTGTTTATAAAAGGTTGGCTCAATATCGATTGAGGTGGATGCTCTTTCTTGATATATCTGACTTCAAAGGTGAAATATGATTTATATTACCTCCTTAATCATACTAGAGCTCTATCTCAAGTTTGTTTAAAATCATTCATGTTTGGCATGAAGGTAATGTGTGCTGATTACCTTGCTAATGTGGGTGCTAGAATTAGATGTTAGAACTTTCTTTGATCAATTTAGTCTTCCTAAACCATTTGTGTGGATTAGTTAATTTGGACAACTAGTTTATCTAGATTAAGTCTCATCTTTCTATTTTTGGGTTTTATTATGGTTTGTCTTACTTGTATGCTCAATCTTTTATTTTCTATTTCTTCTTAGTTTTTGATGCATTTTCTTATATCTTTTTTACGGCTATCTGTAATGGAGGCTTTTTTGCCTCTTTGGTCTTAGTTGTTGTTTGTTAATTATCCTACATGGTATTATTTTATTTATTTTCTCCTTCTTGATTGGGTGTTTTCCTAACCCTATTTGCCCTTTTCCCAACTTGTAGGGTTTGAATGTCTGTTGCTTACCATCACTTATTTCATTGCGATTGGGATTTTTTTATTGCCTCCATTTCCTATTGTCTTTATTGATGCTTTTTTGCCTTTGGTCTATTTTCCCTTGATTATAAGGAATTTAATCTTTTAATTTTTTATTTTCACTTTGGCTCAATGCAATAATGTGCTTTTGCCTACCTGTCGGGTTCAAATTATTTGGTTTCTTATTTTTATTGGTTGAATGGTATTTGTTTTAATGTTCAACAGTTAACTATTATCTGGTTTTTTTGACTAGTATTCTATTCTATTATTTGTTGTGTGGTTAACCATAATATTATGTGTGCCTTTGCGGTATCAATCTATCTACTATTTGATTTCACTCTTGGATCTTTTAGGCTTGTGTTATTCTTGTGTGATCATGCTTGTTAAGCATCTATATTGCTTGCTAATGGCTTTTCTGTCTTAGGGTTGTTTCTTAAGAGGTTTCATATGGGTAGGATGGTTTCTTGTATCTTGAATGGATTTTTTGGATTATTAAGTTCAACAAGGCGACTATTATTTTGGATTCTTGCCTAGACTTTTATTCGTTGATTCTATTTAATTAACCTCATTATCTATGCCTTTGTATGGGTTTATCTTGGTTGTTTTACTCTTGGCTCTATTAGACATGTATAATTATTGATGTGAACATACCATTATTAAGGTGGATGTGACCAAGATGTTTCATCTATTGGTATGTTGTTGGCTATGCATTCTCATGCAATGTTGGCATTAGTTGGTAACTCTTATCGGATGGGTGGCATCCCTTTACCATTTTGATCTATGTTGCCTTCTTTCTATAGTGTATGTGGCTATGTTTTGGTATACAGGTACTAAGGATTATATGATTTTCATCCAATGGTTGTTGTTTTCCCCCAGTTTGTATGTATGACGGGATGATTTCACTCATTTTTTGGTAGTAGCACTTGTGATGTAACCCTTCCTTTGGAAGTTTGGATGCTCATGTTTGTGTGCCCCAATTTTGTGTGGGAGCACGCCTTCTTTCACACAATTATCTATATTTCTCTCATTTTATTCGGTTTTATTTTCAATTTGCGTGTATCACTTTAAGCGTGTTAATTCTTCCTTTTAGATGTTTGTAGATTCTGTGTTGTTTTCTTGCAAGTTCTTTCTCTAGTGGAGGCATAGGATTCTCTCATCCTCAAGAGCTTTTGCTAAAGGCTGTCCAATTGCTTCTCCTTTTGTTCATTTTGTATCTTTTGCTTTCCTTTATTTTCTTGCTTTGATTGTACTTAGATAGGATTTACTCTTTAGGTTGATTGTAGTTTTTGAGTAGTAGTTCTTGTGTTTATCCCCTCTTAAGGACCTTGTAACTTTTTTTTCAATAAAATTCCCTATATGGGGTTCCCATAAAACCATAAAAAACTTTAAACCTAAATTCTAAACCCTAAAACCAAAACCTAAAAATTTAAACCTAAGTAAATAAAACCTATAATTAAAATCTAAAAATAAAAAAATTAAAACCTAAACTTAAATAAAATAAAAATGTATAACTAAAATAATCCCAAACTAAACTTAAAACAAATAAAATAAAATAAAAAATAAAAACTATCTTAAAATAAATAAAAAACTTAAACTAAAAATAAAAACTTAAATAAAATAAAACTAAATGAAAAATTAAATAAACCTAAAATAAAATAAAATAAAACTAAATAAACCTAAACCTAAAAATTAACTTAAATAAACCTAAAAAAAAATAAATCTTAAACTAAAACTAAACTTAATATAAACAAAATAAAATAAACTCACCTAAACAAAAATCCTCAGATAAATAACCTAAACCTAAATAAATATAAACCACCACTATAAATAAATAAACTAAAATAAACTAAACTAATAAAAATAATAAACCTAAAATAAACTAAACATAAAATAAAATAAAACCTAAACCTATAAAAATAAAATAAACTAAATCTAAAGATAAAACTAAACTAAAATAAACATAAACTAAACTAAACCTAAAAAATAATAAAATAAAAACCTAAACTCAAAATAAACTATAATAAAACATAAATAATAAAAAATATAAAAAAATGAACTAAAATGAGCTAAACCTGGGTTTAATTAAATAAACCACCTTCCTATAAATCCTACCTAACCACTAAACCCCAAATGACAACCTGGGCCTAACTGAGCCCAGGCTGAGGCCACTGAGCCATGGGCCCTAGGCCACTGAGCCCAACCAGATGATCCTGAACTGACCCTACCCAGGCCCCACTGAGCCAATACACTCTGAGGACCTGGGCCAGATCCTGGGCCTCCTGAGCCTACTGGGCCCTGGGCTAGGCCCACCTGGGCCTTAATATTAAAACCCTGAGCCACTGAGCCATAAACCCTAAAAGATCCTAAATTAAAGTAAAGACCTACAAAAATATATGAATCTTAAAACAAAATAAATCTAAACTAAGGCCTAAACCTAGTTGAAAATAAATATATAAATAATTAAAATAAAATATTATATAAAATAAAATAATATATAAACCTGGAATAAAAAAAAATAAAAGCTAAATGTAAAATAAAACTAAAATAAAACTAAAAATAAACCTAAAATAAAACCTGAAATAAAAATAAAACCTAAAATTAAAAATAAAAATAAAACAAGAGATAAAAATAAAATAAACATAACAAAATAAACCTAAACCTAAATTAAAACAAAGTAAACTAAAATAAATATAACTAAACCTAAAATAAATAAACTATCCTACTAAATAAAATAAAATAAACTAAAATACCAAACTTAAATAAAACCAAATAATAAACCTAAATAAAACCCTTGGGCCTTAAACCCTTAACACTAAAGCTAAAATCCTATAAAAGATGGTTAAACTTATAATTAAAACCTACACCAAATAAAATCATATTAACCAAACCTGACCAGATATTATATTAAAATAATTAAACCTAAACCTGGACTATAATAAACTACCTAAACCTAAAACCTAAAGATAAAAATAAACTAAAATAAACCTAAACTAAACTAAAAATGATATAAACCTAAAATAAAACCTAAACTATAATCTAAAAATAAAAAAACCTAAACCTAAATAAAATAAAAAATAAAATAAAAATGACTTAAACAACACCTAAAATCTAAAATAAATAAACAAATAAATAAACTAATAAATAAAAATAAAAATAAACCTAAATAAAATTGAAATAAAATAAATTAATGTAAATAAATAAATAAACACCTTTTGCTTAATTTAAATTTAAAATAAAACAAATAAGCCCTAAACCCTAAATAAAACTGAGCTAATCCACAGGCCAAAATCTACCCTGACCTAGCTGGGCCCCAACCTCTGACCCAAATCTAAACCACTAAAACCTCCAATCCAACTCTAACCCACCCTACCTGAAACTGAGCTCAATAAAAATAAAATAAATAAAATCCTAAAGCAAATAAAATTAAATAAATAAAATTTAAACTAAAACCTAAACCTAAATCTAAAATAAAATGAAAATAAAAAATAAAGAAAACTTAAATTAAATTAAAAGAGTAAAATAAACATGAGAATAAAACCAATAAAATAAAAACTAAGCAACATTAAAATTAAATAAACCAAAATAAATTAAATAAAAACTAAATAAAACCTAAACCTAAAATAAAATAAAAATAAGCATAAATCTTCCTAAAAAAACCTAAACCTAAAAAAAAAAATATATAAAAAAATAAAATAAACCTAAACCTATAAAATAAACTAAAATGAAATAAATTAAAATTAAATAAAAATATATAAAACCTAAACCTAAAATAAACTAAAGCTAAACAAAACCTAAACTAAATAAAATAAAATAAACTAAAAGTAAACCTAAATCTAAAACTAAATAAAACCTAATAAAAACCTACCTATAAAATAAAACCTAAACTAAATAAAAAATAAACCTACCTAAAAATATAAAAATAAACTACAAAAAAATCTAAACCTAAATAAATAAATAACAAAATGACCTAATAATAAACTAAATAAATAAAATAAAAATAATCTTAATAAAATAAAATAAAATATAAAATAAACTAAATAACCTAAACTTGGGTTTTAATAAAAATAAATAAATCCCACCATCCATAAACCCAAAACTAATCCTAAACCACCTGGGCCTACCCTAAACCCTACCAAGTCCCTAGCCAACCCATTCTAAACCCTAAACCTAAGCATATCAACCTAAAAACAAACTCTAAACCCATGAAACTTAAAACCTAAACCCTAAACCCCAAGCCCTAAAGCTAAATAAATGAAAAAATAGACATAAACCAAAAAACCTAATAAACCTAAACCCTAAGAATGGGCTGAACCTTAACGGTAAGAACATCACCGTCAATAACATTGAGCTTATATCTTGCGGTGGTATCATTATGGTGGTGGGGGATTTGGAGGTGCTGGTGGATCAGTGGTGGTAAGTTGTTATTATGGAGGTGTGAGAGGCGATGAAGGTTAAAGCAATGGTGGTGGCGGAGGAAGATCGATATGATGGTGGAACACACTAAAGGCTGAGCGATAGGCAAGAAACTTGAGAATAAATCCGAGCTTAAAATGAAATTGTGTCCAGGAGATAATTCTAGTTATCTAGGGTGCTCTTTAGCTCAATATGTCCACATGTCTTAGAAAACTTAAACTTGGTTGATGAAATTGAAAGAGTAATGTTGAATCTTAATTTGTTCTCCATTAAAAAAATAAAACCAAAACCCTAAACTAAAACTTGAACCTAGATAAAAAAACCCTAAACCCAAAAATCATAAACCTAAAACTCTAAACCTAAACCCTAAAAAAACCCTAAACTTAATAAAAAAACAAACCCAAATCATTAAACTAAGCTAAAACTGACCCTAAACTGACTACCCTAAAACTAAAATGCTAAAATCTGACTAAACTAAATAAAACTAAAAAAAATAAAATAAAATAAAATCTAAACCAAAATAAAATAAAATAATAACCTAATCTAAAATAAAACTTAAACCTAATAAACCTAAAAAAAAAATTAAAAAACAAAACTAAAATATATTAAATAAAAACTTAAACTAAAGAAAAATAAAAAAAAATAAAATAAAAATAAACAAATATATATAAATAAAATAAAATAAACCTAAACCCTAAACTAATAAATAAAATAAATTAAATAAAATAAATAAAATGACCTAAAATAAACTAAACCTGAAAATCAACTGACCTAAACTAACCCAAACTAAACTGAGCCCTAAACCCTAAATACCTTAACTGACCCTAAAATCCTAAACCAGGTAAACTAATAAACCCTAACCTGACCCAAACCCCCAGGCCAAACCCCAAACTAGGCACTGAGCCACAATAAAACTAAAAGGCCAAAACCTAAAACCTAAATTAAATAAACTTGAAAATAAAATAATCCTTAAAATAATAACCCAGGCCTACACTCTTAAAACCTAAACCAAATAAATAAAAAAATAAATAAAATAAATACTAACCAAATAAAACTGACTGATCCCCAACCACCAATACTCTGATAAACTCTAAACCACCCTGACCCTAAACCAAACCCAAACCAGGCCCTAAAACCTAAACCTCCTCTCTTGCTTCCTCTAAACATTTTATGTTCCTAATTCTCTTTTGGTCACATTTTGACCACTGTTTGTGTTCCTGCAATTCTTCATTTGTTGCATTTGCTAGATGTGTTCACGTGCAATTCTCTGCAGTTTGGCCGCATTTCGGGCCACCCCGATCGTGATCGCTATTTTACAACTTGTTTGTGCTTCTTTTGGTTATTTATGTGATTCTCATCGGAACATTCAATGGCGGAGGCATCGCTCTCCTGCCACTTCGTCACTCACGGATCTAGGCTTTAACCTCAGACCTAAAGGTATTTACGGATCGATTGCTTTCGTTAATGCCTTCTAGTCCTTTAAGGACTCTTTCGTAAGATCCCTAACTCTAATGCCTCTGCTTAATTTCAACCTCTTTTGTAGGTTGTCATGTGTTGACCGGGATGTGGAGAAATTAGCTAAGCCTTTTGAATTCTCTTTGGTTGGTAAATTCTCTTTGGGTGCCCTATTCTAGATAATATCATCTTTCTTCCATAGCTTAAAGCTTTGAGTCTTCACATGATTGATCCTCGACATATCCTCATTCAGTTATCAAATGATTTAGATTATTCTCGAGTCTTTGCTTGTCACTCCTATTTTGTGTATAATTGTCAAATGCGGCTCTTGAAATGGTCACCCCTCTTTAATGTCAAAGAGGAATCCCCTATTATCCCTCTATGGCTTGCTTTTCCCAACATGAGAATTCACTATGTTACTCACCAAGTTACGTTTCTTGTTGGGGCTCTATTTTACACCCCTTCAATTTGATCAAACCCGCCGCTATATCTTGGCCATCTATTGCAATCTTGGTTGAGATTGACATTACCAAAAATACCCCAAAGTTTGGATTGGTTTAAAAAATTAGATATAACCAAAGTTGAATTTGAAAATTTCCTATCTTTTGCTCTCCGTAAGATCCATGCCATGATCACTCATGCTTTGTGTTACTCTAACCTTAAAAGAATATACAAGACTAATACCTCTCTTGGAACTAGAAAACCAATAAGTTAGCTTATGTACCAAGTTACTCATAATGGATTTCATCCTCCTACACCTACCCTTTTACCCGATTTGTCTAATGAAAAACATTAGAGCTTGGTATAAATACTACTATTGAGGTGTGTGAAACTAATGATAACTTACCTAGCACTACTCCTACTTGCAATAATTTGGCTTCTCATGACAAACCTTTGCTCATTTGAATCTTAAGACAATGAATGGAAAGCTTATTGAATCAAAATAATGTAGATCTTTGGTGTCAGACCACAATTTGAATATGCATCATGGAAATGAAAATATTATTTGTACTATTAATGGTGCAAGAACCTCCCCTTCTACTTCTCTATGAGTGATACTCAGCTATCCAAATTTCTCATTCTAACTCGATCTTGAAGGAGAAATCACCACTTACTAAAACATTGACATCTTGCTATTCGGATACCAAAACCAATCCCTTTCGATGGAGATACTTTTTTTTGATATACCCAACTTAAAAAAAAAAAAATCTTATAAAGCCAAAATGACTAATAATAACTTCACTAGAGCCACTCGTTCTTCTCATACACCTCACAAATAATTATGTCCTCCTCTTTTCCTTTTTCCATTTTCTTTCTTTATCTTTTCTTTTTTGGACTTATTATTATGATGAATTTTCTTATTTGGAATATCTGGGGTTGTGGGACACTCCCTATCCGCAACCGTGTTAGGAGCCTCTATCGCGCTCATAACATCAAACTTCTTATTATTATTGAGCCTTTCATTAACTCTTCCAAGATTGCCCATGTTGCTAGATCGCTTGGATTTCAAAATTTCTTCTTCAATCTTAGTAATAAAATTTGGTGTTTTTGGAATAATTCAATCACCATTTCCATCATTGATGATCATGATCAATTGGTTAATGTCAAAATCTCATTAGGTGAGTTTTTGGCTTTTGGCTCCTTTATCTATGCTTCTTGTAATGTGGTAGGAACATTCTTTGGAATCATCTAAGAACCTTCTCCTCCTGTTAACCCACGGTTGGTTGGGGTTGATTTCAACACTATCATTGCTTCTTTGGAAAGGAGGGGAGGATGTTCTCCTAACCTCCATTGCATGGAAGACTTCTCTAATATGATCCTTGATTGTAATCTAATTGACATTAGTTTTTCAGGGTCTGATTACACGTGGCATAACTCTAGACTTTGGCAGCATCTTGACAGAACCTTCTTTAATTCTCTTTGGATCAATCAATGGCCTCTTACTTCTGTTGAACATTTGAGCAAAACTTTGTCTGATCATGCTCCACTTTTGATCTCTATCAAAACTCCTCCCCTTAATCCTTCTACTCCCTCACCTTTTCATTTCCAAAATATGTGGACCCAACATGACGATTTCACTAATGTTGTTTTCACTAATTGGATGGCTTCTGTTCATCTGGATAATTCTATTAAAGGCATGATTCAACTTTGGCTTAAGCTCAAGAGGCTTAAACAAAACCTCAATTGGTGGAACAAGCATATTTTTAAAAAAATTTTTACCAATCTTAAAGCTATGGAACAAGTGGTTTGTTCTCTTGAAGAGGCTATCTTAACTTTCCCCAGTAAGCTTGATGAGTTGAGCATTTCCAAAGATAGTTTGATTAATTACCAAAATATGGAGGAAACCTATTGGCATGAAAAAGCTGTTAGCAAACATATCGCTGATGGCGATAGAAATACTAGGTATTTCCATGCTATTTGTAATAAATGAAAAGCTCTAAACTCGATTAAGAAAATTAAGAACCCTAATGATGGCTAGATAACTGATAACAATGAAATTAAGGAATCTATCATTCATCACTTTCAAAATTTATTAAATTCTAATCCTTTGTCAGATACACCCTCCAACACCCATCTAATCTCTTGTATGATTAGCAATGAGGATAACCATTTGCTCACTATGAGTCCCTCGGAAGCAGAGATTAGTAGTACTCTCAATAGCATGAACACTAATTTTTTGTTCTACGATGGTTTAGACTCATTCTTTCATTGTTGGTCTTTTATTAAATCGATCTTGTTAATCTTGTTATTGATTTCTTTGATGGCGACTATTCCCAAATATTTTCAAGTACTTCTATTGTCCTTATTCCCAAAACCATCAATAAATCTTGGGGTGACTCCACCACCCACTATTCTTATTAAAAGAAGCTTTTCCTTTTCATTGTCCAAGCACATCTTTAGCAACTTGCTTAATTTCACTTGCTATTTTTTTTTTAATGTTAGCTTCCTGAACATCCCAAATTCTAATCTCTTGTAGCTTACTCTTAAAATATTTTTATTTGTGTTCTTTAAGTGTCCCCATCTAATTCTAGGATAATAATTTGGTTTATTTTTCTCTTACAACCTTTTATCTTAAAATCTAAAACTAACAATCGATGTTGGGTACTTAGATTTTTACTTGAATAAACCTTACAATCTTTACAATCTAAGCGATCTATTTTTTTTTATCAAAAATAATCAATCATGTTTTACTAGATCCATTTTATAAGTAATAATATGTTCATCTATTTTCTTAAATAAAGTGTTAGCAACTACAAAATCATAAGCTAAAGAAAAATCAAATATAGTCCACCTTCTTCATTAGTCACTCCAAATCCATAACCACCATGAATACTTTTAAAATCTTACCACTCTACCAACATGTCCATTTAAATCTCCTCCAATAAATACTTTTCTTCAAGAGGTATCTTTTATATTAATCCTCTAATTCATTCCAAAATTTTCTTTTGTGCTTACCTCCAAACCTAAGGAGCATAGACACTTATAACATTCATAATCTTAGTATCAATAATAATCTTTAAAGCTATAATTTTATCTCCGGATCTATTAATATTTATAACATTATCCTTCAAACTTTATCGTAATCACACTACATCATTTCTAGTTCGACTTTTACAATACCAAAGTTTAAAGCATAAATTATCAATCTCCTTGGCTTTCTCCCCAACCCATTTAGTTTCTTTTGAAGAAATAAAAAATTTATCTTTCTATAAACCATAATATCTATTAATTCCATAATTTACCAGAGTACCTATATTCCAAGATCCTAATTCTAGTTTCATGGACTAACTTCTTTGCCCGCATCCGTCCATAATGTGGGAACCCTTGCTTATTTAACACTACACCCGGTTCCGATGCAGCGGCTCTAGAACATTTTTCACTGTATTCAAGTCATACAACACGTCGCTTCCAAGGGACGCCCTAGCATTAACACAATGATTTAAAGGATTCATGTTATGATTATTTTGACAAGTTTTACCCTGGCTGTTGACTACCTAACGCAACCCTCCACTTTTGACATCAAGACTTGGGACCGGCAATGGTAGTGTTAGCTAATAAAACCTAATAACTAAAAAAAACTAAAAAACACCCAACTGAAAATAATAATAATAACTAACTTATAATAAACTAATAAACTAATAACTAAATAAAATAAAACTAACTAAATAACTAAATAAAATAATGAAACTAATAAGCCTAATAAATAAAATAATTATAATAATAAAACTAACTAACAATAACTAAACTAATAAAAACTAATAATAATAATAATAATAACTAATAATTAACTAACTAAACTAATAAACTAATAATAATAAAACTAACAATAAACTAACTAATAAATAACTAAATAACTAAACCCTAAACCCTAACTAAATAAATAAACAAAATAATAATAAAACTAAAAATAATAATAAACTAAAAAATAATAATTTAAAATGAAACTAATAATAAACCAACTAAATAAACTAATAATTATAATAAACAATAAATAACTAATATAATAAAAAACTAAACCATAAACTAAACTAAAAAAGTAATAATGAATAAACCTAAACCCATAATTAAAGTAATAAAACTAAAACTAATAAATAAACTAAAAAACTAAACTAATAAAACTAAACTACTAACTAAAACTAACCCAAAGCCTAATAATAAAACCATAAAGTAATAATAATAATTAACTAAATTAAATAAATAACTAAGTAATAATAACTAAAAAAAAACTAAAATAAATTAAACCCTAACAACAAACTACATAAACTAACTAAATAAACTAATAAACTAAACCCAAAACCCCTAAACTAACCTAAAATAATAATAACTAAAGTAAAACTAAACTAATAACCTAACTAAAACTAAACTAGCTAAACTAAACATAAAACTAATAATAAATAATAATAACCTAAAAGTAATAAAACCTAATAATAACTAATAAACACTAAACCTAAATCCTAAAATTAAACTTAACCCTCTTATTGAGCAATTTCAGGATCCCTCATAGTTTTGGTAGCTTTCTCTTTAGATTCCCCATAGATTGCCTCATCTCGACTGTTCTCAATGACGTCCGACTTCTTCAAATCCATGGGGTAAATACCATGTGCCGATTGATCCCTCTAGGGCAACAAATTTTTGGGTAATCCTACCTCTCAATTAGCTGTTGTTACTAAATCTTTCAAAGAGGCTTTAGCTGGTAAGAATTCCTCCTCTGAGCCTCCTTTGAATTTGCTTCATACAACTTTTAAAGGTACTCTAGCAATTATGATTTTAGATGAGGATATTGAAAGATTAGCTGAGCCTTTTTCTTTTTCTTTGCTAAAAAGGTTTTCATTTAAATGGCCAAAGATGGAAGATATTTGTTCTATTTTTTATAGCTTAAGTTTACCTGGTTCATTTTCTATTGGGCTGTTTGATGCAAGGCATGTTCTGATTAAATTTTCTAAAGACCTTGACTATGGAAGAAGATTTTTAGGCATTCTTACTATGTTTTTAATTATCAAATGTGTATTTCGAATTGGCCGCCTATGTTTGATGTTAATGAAGAGTTACCAATTGTTCCCATTTGGATTTCTTTACCTAACTAGTGGATTCATCTATTTAATCATCAAACTCTTTATGCTATTAGGTCAATTTTTTGTTGGCCTTTGCATGTTGATCAAGCAACAGTTGCTTCTTCTAGATAGTCTATTTGCTACAATTCTTGTAGGGATTAATATTACTAAAAAATATCCGAAAGAAATTTGGTTAGGTTCGTAAAAATGCGATTATTTTCAAAAATTTATTTTTGAGAACTTTCCCATATTTTGTAATCATTGTAAGATTCTTGGGCATGAAATTTTTGAATGCTTTATTGCTCATCCCTCTCTTAGGAAGAAAATCACCAGTAAGAATTCAATTGTTGAAAAAACTGATGATTCTCTCAAGTTGGATAAAGGAAAATTTGCTTGTCAAAATTCTAATGTTTTGCAAAACAAGATTTTCAAATCTTATGAAAAAGTTATACCTATTAATGATTTGTCTAATGCAGAAGGTAATTTTGATGTTTCTCAAAAAGTTTTAACTAATAATCATGCTCTAAGTGTTTCTTGATGATTCTATTAAAGGGAAGACTTTAGAGGTTGTGGTTAAAGATTCTATTGGTTTGGATGTTGTGCATAAGTCCTTTCATGATGATGGTTTGAATATTATTGATGCTAACACTATTTATTCCAATCGGTTGGATGTTGTTTCTCTTTCTCCTATGTTTTCTTTAGATCATGGGAAAGAGACTATTTCTTTCCTTCTTCCATTGAGAATGGTGGTGAAAAGAATGTTTGTATTTTAATATTTTAACTTAATCTTATTAATATTGGTGATCCTTCTTTTAAAAAAATTAGATTTAGATACCTATGATAATTATCTCATTGTGAATTATTCTATTTTGATTCAAAATGATGGTTTTTATATGGCTAGTAATTCTATTCAAAATTTTGGTAATATGCTATGTGTTTCTAAGGGATTTGAATATTATTTTAATCCCTTACATGAAGATTATACTAAAAATCTGGAATCTGCTTCTCTTGCTTCTTTTATGAATGAAGATAGAGATGAAACTCTTCAGATTTTGTTAAAAGGTGAAAATTTTGATAATTTTCTTCTTAATAAAGCTATTCCTACTCCTTTCACTTTTGACTATGAAATGCATACTATTTTTTTATTTTCCTTTGTCTAATGTTGTGAATGATTTTGAATGCACTTCTTTGAAATTGATAGCTTCTACGATCCCCATGCCTTTGTAACAATGATTCATTTTGGATGGAAATATTTTGGAGAAAGGGCATGGTTATAAACTACAAGAAGAAAAAGAAAAAAAAGTGATCAGATTTATGCCCCTCCTCACTTGCTGAGGTATACTCATTCCAAAGCTTCTTGGAAATAATCTCTCTTGTCCTTAGGAGGTTTTTTTGCATTTGGCTAGTTTTTTCTCTGTTGGTTGAGCTTTTGCTATGTGTTTTCTTGCTAGCTGGAGTATTGGCTTCTTGGCTAATTTTCCTCCTTCTGGCTTGGTGTTTCTGGCTTCCTATTTGCTGGGTTTTTTTGGTGCCCTTTGGTTGGTTGGTCTTGTGTAGTTGGCTTTCTTCCTATTGGCTTGCCTTTCTTTGGTTGGTGCTTTTGCTCTCTTTGTTGGTGGTAGGTTAGGCTTTTTGTCCTTGGCATGTGGTTTGTCCATTGGTTGGTTGTTTCTCTAGCTATTTATTTTAGCATTTGCTGGCCTTCTTCTTTTTTTCTGTTGGTTGGTTTGGTTCTCTTGCTCTTTCCTAGGCTATTTTTCTTGGGTGCTTTGTTGTGTGGCTACTTTGTTGGTTGTTTCCTTTCCTTTGGTTGGTGCTTTGGTGGCTTTAGATTGGTGTTGTTGTGGGCTCTATTGGCTTGGTGCCTTGGTGGCTTTGGTTTGGTGTTATTGCGGGCTCTGTTGGCTTTGTCTTTGAGGGCTCTATTCTTTTTTTTTTGGGGCTGTGAGCTTCTTTTCTTCTTCTTTTTAAAAAGGTGTGTATATTTGGTTTTGCTGGGATTGCCTTATGTTAATTTTATCTATTTGTCTCCTCTCTCCTTCTATTTCCTTAGCTTCACTTTTTCTTTGGTTGGGTGGCTATTATTATAGGTTTGTATTTTTCTTTGGCTTGGATGGCTAGGATGATATGATGGATTATTTCCTTGATATTTTGTGGCTGGTGACTTTTCCTATTTGTAACCCTTATTTGAAGTTGGATACACTTAGGATTTATTGCCCCTCATTATTGTGATTATCCTTCTTTCCTCATTATCCTAGTTTTTCTATTTATGTTTTTTTGTTCTCCTTGTAGATGGGATTTCTTGCAGGTTGCAGGTTCTTTTTTTTAGTTGGTCACTTCTTCTTCTTGGAGGGACCTAGAGTCTTACTAATGGTCTCTTTTTTCTTAGATGGCTAGAGTTGTCTTCAATTGCAGGTTGCAGGTTTCCTTTTCTTATGGATCATCATCTCTTTGGAGGCTCTTTTGGAGCTCCATGGATTCTTCCTCATTGCTGCCTTTTGCTTGGCTTTTTAGTTGTCTTTTTTTTCTGTGTTGCTCTTTGATGTATTAGTTGAGGGACTAAACTCTTTAGGATTCTCCTATAGCTCATTTGAGCAGTAGTTTTTTTTCTTTTTGAGTTTAGTCTCTAATATGGTCTACTTGTACCTATTTTTCTGAGCAATAAATTCCTTTTAGTTAAACAAAATCCCTAAACCTAAAGCCTAAACACCTAAACCCTAAATCCTAAACCCTAAACCTTAACCCAAAACCCTAAAACCACGAACCCCTGTCCTAAACCACTAATATCCTAAAAACTAAACTAAACTAAATAAAACCTAAAAATAAAATAAATAAATAAAACCTAAACCAAAATAAAATAATAAAATAAAATAAAATAAAAAAAATATAAACCTAAAACTAAAATAAAATAAAAAATAAAATAAACTAAAATAAAATAAATAAAACCTAAAATAAATAAAAAATAAATAAAATAAATAAAGAATAAAAAACCAATAAAATTATAAATAATCATTAAAATATAATTAACCTAAAATAAAATAAAATAAAACTAAATAAAAACAAACTTAAAAATAAACCTAAAAATAGAACCTAAAAAAAAAACCTAAATCCTAAACCAAAAAAAATAAACCTAAAATAAATATAAAATAAATAAAATAAAATAAACTAAACTTAATAAATAAAACCTAAACCTAAACTAAAAAATTAAACATAAAAGTAAACCTAAAATAAAACCTAAAACATAAACCTAAAAAATAATAAAAAAAACAAAACTAAACATAAAATAAAAATAAAACCTAAACCTAAAATATAGATAAAATAAAACTCAACTAAAGATAAACATAAACCTAAGATAAAGTAAAATAAAAAAAATCCTAAATTAAAATAAATAAACCTAAACATGCCAATTTACTTAATTAAAAAAAAAAACAAACCTAAAGCCTAAAACCCTAAAACCTAAGCCTAAATCTTAAACCCTAAACCTAAACCCCAAACCTTAAACCCCAAAAACGTAAAACCTAAACATTAAACCCTAAACCTAACCTAAACTAAACCCAAAGCATAAACCCTAAACCCTAAACCTAAGCCTAAAACCATAAACCCTAAACCCTAACCCGGTTGGTGAGTTTTATGAAAGGTGATCTTAAAGAAGTCAATGAAGAAGTTATGAAATCTGAGTTGGTGCTCTGCTGTTGGTCTTGTTGCATCTATTGATGTTGTGGTTCCTCCCCAGCAACACTAGTCCGGATCCTTCACAAACTTCTTCCATGTTCTCAACATCCCAACTAGATCAACAAGGTACTATTGAAATTATCACTCCCATCTAAATAAAAAATGCGATAAGGTAGAATCCTCAGAGGTTGATGGGCTTGTCATCCAGTCTATGTATGATGATGGTTTGGTGTTTAGTCGTGAGGTGCTTGACCTCACTTAAGGTGATCTCATTGAGAAGTTTTCGGTAGGCTTTTCAATGATCACATCTCTCTCACTACTCCTCTCTTATCGCACCTTTGCTACAACACCGCACATGTTCATCAAAACATACAAGAATGTCCTCGCCATCATGATTGCCATTGATTACACATACCCGTAGGCCGAGAAGATTAAGGACTATTTGAAGGATCCTAGAAAATTTGTTAGGGCTGCTGTGCTTGATGCTTTTGCAACTCCTGCTGCTGCTTATGCTCTTGCAATGGAAGAGAAGAAGGAAGAGCCTGCTGAGGAATATGATGATGATATGCGTTTCAGCTTGTTCTACTAAGCTTGTTGGCCTTCTATAAAATCAAATTTTATTATCTTATGGAGTTAAATCATTTTATGAAACATTATTTTTGTGAATTTTTTAATTAGATTTTATTTTATCCTATTTTATTAGTTATTAGATGATAATGTCTTATTTGATTTGGTAATTTCTTATTTATTATGAAATCATTTGAGTTAAAAAAACTCTTAAATCACAAACCCTAAACTCTAAATCCCAAACCCTAAACCTAAACTTAAAGTAACTAAATAAATTTGAAAAAATAAACCTAAACCCTAAAACCTAATAAAACTAAACCAAAACCTAAAACAGAATGGGTAGAACCTTGACGACAAAAAATCATCATCAACCAGGCTCAATCTACATCTGGAGGTGGAGGTGAAGACAGAGGCAGCGATTATCATAGTGGTGGTAGGGGATCTAGATGTACTAGTGGATATGGAGGTGGTGGTTATGGAAGAGGGAGCAGAGGTTCTGATTGTTGTGGTGGCGGAGGGATAGATGAGATATGATGGTGGATCCGCTACTTGAAAGGCCATGGTGGTTTTGATGCGAACTGGAGAAACTGAGGAACGACCAATCCGATCTACATCTTATGGAACTATGTATTTACAATAGAGACAGTTCCAGTTATCTAGGGTTTTTGATTTTCTCTATGCGTGCTCATTTTTGATCTATGTCATCGCATATGTCTCAGAGAACTTGGTTTGTTACATTATTGATAAAATTGAAAAGAATAAATGTTGAATTAGAATTTGTTCTCTCTTAAAAATAAAATCCCTAAACCCTAAACCCTAAAAAAAATAAATAAAATAAAAAAATAAAAAATAAAAAATAAAAAAATTCTAACCTTAAACCTTAAAGCCTAAAACTAACCCTAAACCATAAACCCTAAATCCTAAACCTACAACGCAAAACCCGAAACCTTAAAACCCTAAACCCCAAATCCAAAACCATAAACCCTTAAACCCTAAACCCTAAACCCTAAATCCAAAACCCTAAACCCTAAACCCTAAATCCAAAAACCCTAAACCCTAAACCCTAACCTTAAACCATAAAAGCATAAACCCTAAAATCCTAATCCCTAAACCATAAACCCTAACCAAAAACCTAAACCTAAAGTAACTAAATAATTAAAAAAATAAACCTAAACCCTAAAACCTAAGAATGTGGAAAACCTTGATGATAGGAACATCACCATCAACCAGACTCAGTCTAGATATGGCGGTCGAGGTGAAGGCGAAGGCAGCAGTTATCGCAATGGTGGTGGGGAATCTATAGGTGTTGGTGGATATTGAGGTCATGGTCAGAGAAGTCATGGTTATGGCGATAGGAGGATCGAGGAAGGTTACAGCCGTGATGGGGGCAGAGGGAGAGATCGTGGATCTGATGGTGGATCACTCTACTCGAGAGGCCAGGGTGGTTCTAATTGGAACAGGATAAACTGAAGAACGATCGATCTGATCTGCTACTTATGGAATTGTGTCTTTATAGTAGAGACGGTTCTAGTTATCCAAGGTTTTGATTTCCTCTATGCGTACTCATTTTTTATCTATGTCATCGCTTATGTCTTAGAAAACATGGTGTGTTACTTTGTTGATGAAATCTTTAAGAAAGAATGTTGAATCTGAATTTGTTCTCTATTAAAAAAAAGCAAACACCTTAAACCCAAAACTAAAACTTGAAATGTAGACCTAAAACCTAAACCCTAAACCCTAATCCCTAAGCCCTAAATCCTAAATCCTAAAACTTAAAAGCTAAACCCTAAACCCTAAACCCCAAACCCTTAAACTTAAATCCTAAATCCTCAACTAAAAATAAACCTAACATAAAAACATAAAAGCTAAACTTAAAAATAAACTAAAAACCTAAACCTAAACTTAAAAATAAAAAATACAACCTAAACCTAAATAAAATAAAAACAAAACTCAACCAAAAAATAAATAAAAACTAAACCTAAAACTAAAAAAATAGCTAAAATAAAAATAAAAAAAAAATAAATAAACCCTACCACAAACCTAAACCTAAACCTTGAACCATAAACCCACAAAACCCACCCACAATCTACAACACTAAACCTACAACCTAAATCCAAACCTTAAACCTAAAACCCTAAGCTGGAATCAAATCACAAACCCTAAACCCAAATCCTAAACCCGAATCCTAAATCCTAAACCCAACAAACCCAAACCCTAAAACCTAAACTCCTTAACCCCAAACCCTACCTAAACTCAATCATAAACCTAAATCCCAACCAAACCTAAACCTAAAGTAACTAAATAAATTAAAATAAATAAACCCTAAACCCAAAACCTAAAACCAACCTAAACCTTAAGAATGGGCGGAACCTTGATGATAGAAACAGCCATCAACCGGCTCTAGATCTGTTAGTGGATCGAAAGTGGTGGCAACATTATCACTGGTGGTGGGGCATCTAGAGGTGTCTTTGGTAGATTTGTGGTGGTAGGAAGCGTGGTGGTTATGGAGGTGGGAGGACCATCGTAAGTTATAGCCATGGTGGTAGAAGAAGGAGAGATCGGGGATATGATGGTGGATCCCACTACTCGAGAGGTCAGGGTGGTTCTGATGGTAACTGGAGAAATTGAAGAACGACCGAGCCGATCTGCTGCTTATGGAATTATATATTTATAGTAAAGACAGTTTTAATTATTTAGGCTTTTTGAGTTGCACTATGTGCGCTCATTTTTAATCAATATCATCATTCCTGTCTTAGAGAACTTGGTTTGTTACTTGGTTGATGAAATCGGAAAGAAGACATGTTGAATCTAAATTTATTTTCTATTAAGAAAACAAAAACCAAAAACCCTAAACTAAAACTTGAACTCTACACCTAAAACCCAAACCCTAAAAACTAAAAATATAAAAAAATAAAATATAAAAAATTAAAAAATCTTAGCTCTATACCCTAAACCCCAAACCCAAAACCCAAAACCCTAAACCCTCAAAATCTAAACCCTAAAGCTAAACTTAAACATAAACCTAACCCCTAAACCCTAAACCCTAAACCCTAAATCCCTAAATCATAAACCCTAAACCTTAAACCCTAAAAATAAATAAACCTAAACCTAAAAATTAAAATTAAAATATAACTTAATTAAAAAATAAACCTAAACCTAAATAATAAAATAAAAAAAATAACTTAAACTAAAATAAATAAACCTAAAATAAATAAACTAAACTAAATAAAAATAAAAAATAAACTTAAATAAAAAGAAAAAAATAAAATAAATTAAAATAGAATATAAATTAAGTATGTAAACTTACTAGCTTACTTAATTTTAAAAATACCCTAAACCTAAATGTAAACCCTAAACCTACCTACTAAACCTAAACCCTAAACCCTAAACCCTAATCCCTAAACCCTAACCTAAACCCTGGCAAAATCCTAAAACCATAAACTATAAATCCTAACCCTTAACCTTAAACCCTAAACTAAAAACCCTAACCCTAAAACCTAAACCCTAAAACCCAATCCATAAACATAAACCTAAAGTAACTAAATAAATTAAAAAATAAACCTAACCCTAATCCTAAAGCTTAAGAATGGGCAGAACCTTGACGGCAAGAACATCACCGTCAACCATGCTCAGTTTAGATCTGTCCGTGGAGCCAAAGGCGGAGGCGGTGGTTATCGTAGTGGTGGTGGGGGATCTGGAAGTGCTGGTGGATCTGGAGGTGGTAGTCATAATAGTAGTGGTTATGGAGGCGGGAGGAGTGTCAGAGGTTACATATGTGGTGATGGCGGAGGGAGAGATCGGGGATATGATGGTGGCTTCACTACTCGAGAGGTTGGGGTGATTGATGGGAACTAGAGAAACTGAAGAACAACCGATCCGATCTATTGTTTTTGGAACTTTATCTTTATAGTAGAGATAATTCTAATTATCTAGGGTTTTTGATTTACTCTATGTGTGCTTAATTTTTCATTATGTCATACCTCACATCATAGAAAACTTAGTGTGTTACAAGATTGATGAAATCAAAAAGAAGAAATATTATAACTGAATTTATTCTCTATTAAAAGAAAAAATCAAAAAGCCTGAACCCTAAACTAAAATGCCTAAACCCTAAACTGTAAAACTTAAACCATAAAAAACCATAAACTCTAAAGCCTATACCCTAAACCCTAAACCCTAAACCCTAAACCTTAACCCTAAACCATAAACCCTAAAATCCTAAACACTAAACCCTAAACTTTAAACCTCAAACCCTAAAAACCTAAAAACCTAAACCTAAAAAAAAAGCTAAAATAAAAAAAACCTAAACTAAAATAAAAAAATAAAATAAACTAAACTAAATGAAAATAAAAATAAATTTAAATAAAATGAAAAAAAATAAAATAAACTAAAATAAAAAATAGACTAAGTAAACCTAATAAACCTAAACCTACATGTTTACTTAATTTAAAAAGAAACCCTAAACCCTAAACCTTATACCCTAAATGCTAAAACTAACCCTAAACCCTAAACTTTAAACCCTAAACCCTAAACCTACAACACTAAACCTACAACCAACCCTTAAAAACCCTAAACACTAAAACCACCTAAACCTAAACCCAACCCTAAACCCTAAACCCAAAGCATAAACCCTAACACCTATTGCCATACCCAAACTCTAAAACCTATGCCTGGCTAAACCCTAAATCCTATGCCTCAAACCCTAAACCTAAACTTAAAGTAACTAAATAAATTAAAAATAAACCTAAACCCCATGAATGGGTAACCTTGACAGTAGAACATCACCATCTAGGCTCAGCTCCGTCAAGGTGAAGGGAGAAGGTAGTTATCGTGGTGGTGGAGCATCTGGAGGTAATGGTGGATATGGAGGTGGTGGTTAGAGTATTAGTGGTTATAGAGGCAGGAGGAGCGACAGAGGTTACAGCCTACTCGAGTGGGAGAGATCGGGGATGTGATGGTGGATCCCACTACTTAAGAGATCGGGGTGGTTCAGATGGGAAATGGAGAAATTGAAGAACGGTTGATCCGATGTATTGCATTTGGAACTATGTCATTATAGTAGGGATGGTTCTAGTTATCTAAGGTTTTTGATTTGCTTTATGTGCGCCCATATTTGACCTATGTCATCGCTTGTGTCTTAGAAAATATGGTGTGTTACTTGGTTGATGAAATCGAAAAGAAGAAATATTGAATCTGAATTTGTTCTCTTCTAAAAAAACCAAAAACCCTAAACCATAAACTAAAACTTGAACCCTAAACCTATACCCTAAACCCTTAAAGTAAAAAAAATAAAAAAAACCCTAAGATTAAACCCTAAACCCTAAACCCAAAACCCAAAAACTACAACCCTAAACCCTAAACCCTAAAACCCTAAACCCTAAACCCACAAAACCTACAAACCTTAAAAACCATACCAAAATAAAGAAACCCCCAAAAACCAAAAAAACCCCACCAAAAAATAAAACAAAAAAAACAAAACCAAAACCCAAACCCAAACAAAACCCAAACTAAACTAAACCCAAACCTCACTCAAACCCAAACCCCACCAAACTAAACCACCAGATCCCCAAACCCAAACTAAAACCCCAACCAAACCCCACCCACCATACCAAAAAAAAACCAGGCCAAAACCAAACCCCCATTCCCAGCCCCAAATAAACTCCAACCCCCAAACCAAACCAAAACCCAAATCTAAACCACCTAAAACCAAAACCAAAACCAACTCCTTCCTGCCACCATTACGGTTCATTTTCCCCTACTCGGTGATCTTTTTCTTTGCAATTTTTGGTGATCCTTTACAATTTTTGTTCATTTTCTGTTAATAGGTTTGCTCTGCCATGCGTGTGCTATCCTTGTAGCTTTCCTTGATGGCGGCTGTCCCTTTGATTACACAACCTCTCCTTTCACGGTTGCACCATCTAGGCTTCAATTTCATGTTTTTTTGGACTCACACAACCGTCAGAGTGCCTGCTATTAAATCTTTAAGGATGCACCTCTGTAAGAAGAATATCTCCTCCACTCATGAACATAATTTCCACTTTGTTTCATGGCATCCCTGCGATTATTTACTTGGATCTTAATGTTGAGAAGTTGCCTAAGCCTTATGAATTTACTTTAGTGGGCAAATTTACTTTGCGAAAACCAAATCTGGACAATATCCATTCATTTTTTTCACAATCTTAAGCTTTTAGGTTCATTCTTTATTGGTTTGATTGATCCAAGGCACGTATTGATTCAACTTACTAATGATTTAGATTATTCAAGGGTTTTCTCATGTTGTTCTTACTTAGTTTTCAACTGTCAAATATGTCTTTTAAAGTGGTCTCCCCTTTTTGTTATAAAAGAGGAATCACCAATTATTCAAGTGTGGTTGGCTTTTCCTAATATGAGGATTCATTATGATTAAGTTCTTTTTTTGTAGTTGGGGCTCTTTTGGTCGACCACTTCCACTTCAAATAGATCGTGCCATCATGCGATCCCAACCTTGCTCATATTTTGGTGGAAATTGATATTTCTAAAAGAACACCCTAAGGATGTTTGGATTGGTTCATAAAAGTTTGGCCACTTTCAAAAAGTTGAATTTGAGAATTCTCCTTTTTTTTGCTCACACACTGAAAAATTCATGGGCATGATAATTCAATATTTTTGTGCTACACCCACAAATTTAAAATGAAAAAATTTAACGATCCTAATCTATCAATTGAGAAAGTTAGTAAATCTATTTATGTGCCTAAGGTTAATCAAAATGGATATACTATTTCTACCTCTTTGGAACCCACTAATTTGCTTAATGAAGTGCTTAATGATGATACTCCCAATTTTCAATATGAGGTAAAATGATATTACTAATGTTGAATAATGATGGTTTGGCTATCAGTCCTTCCCTACATAATAATTTGCCTCCTTAAGATATCTCAAATGTTCAAGATGCTATAAATAATATTGATTCCCTTCTAAGTGACTCTATTCAAGCTACCTTGCCTCTTTTCACTGCTGAACATGAGGAGGAGCATGTGACCCTCAATGGTAATTTGAATGAAAATTTGATGATGGAGGAAAATCTGGAAAAAAAATAATGAAGCTGATCTTAGTGTTTTTGCTCTTAATGGTATCACTACCTCCTCTTCTCCTAATCCCAAGATTGACATGCATGGTAATCCGACCTTATAGCTTAATCATGAAATTGAGGAAGAGGAAGTTGTCATTAGAAATGGTTCGACTGACTCTGATCCTATTCTTAATACAACTAATCAGTCTCTTTCTGATGGTGATACTTTAGATAAAAATTGACCATTCCAAACTATTTTAAAAAGAAATCCTTTAAAGCAAAATTTTTTTCACATAACTCAACAAGATCTACTAAATCTGGTTCCTCATCTCATAAATAATGGTTCTTTTGCATTGGAGTGATTATTTCTTTCTTAATCACTTTATTTATCTACTCTTCCTTAGCTTATTTTATTTTTCATTTATGTTTTAACTCTCTTATTTGGAATGTTTGAGGGATTGGGACCATCATTGTCCTAGAATCGCATTAGAAGTCTTTGCATTAATAAATATTACTATCTGTCATTGAACCTCTCATACAATCTTCTAAGATTAATCAAGTTGCTAGAATGCTCGGCTTTAACAACTTCTTCTCTAATATTAACAATAAAATTTGGTGCTTTTAGAATAATTTAGTCAATGTATCCGTCCTTAATGATCTCCAGCAAGTTGTCAATATCTGCATCTCATTGGGTGACTTTTCTACTCTTGGCTCCCTTGTTTATGCATCTTGAGTGGTAGGAACATCCTTTGGGATAATTTTAGATCTTTTGCTTTAACTATCAACAAACCTTGGTTGGGGTGACTTCAACACTATCCTTTCTTCCTCTGAAAGATGGGGTGGTTGTTCTCCTAATATTCATTCTATGAAAGATTTCTCCAATATGATTCTTAATTGTAACCTTATTGACATTGGCTACTCTGGTTCTGGTTACACTTGGAATAACTCTGCAATGGCTTAATAGGACTCTTTTAACTCCCTTTGGATTAATCAATGGCCTCTTACTATTAAGCATTTGAGCAAAACTTTGTCCGACCATGCTCCTCTTTTGATATTCGTTAAAAATAACTTTGATAGATTATCCACCTCTACCTCTTTTAGATTTCAAAATATGTGGATTCAACACCTTGATTTCTTAAATGTTGTTTCCACCAACTGGGTGGCACCCTTATACCCTGATAATTCTATTAAGGGCATGATTAGATTTACTAAGCATAAAATACTTAAACAAAACTTTGTTTGGTGGAACAAGCATTATTTTAAAAATCTATTTTCTATTATCAAAAACATGGAACATTTGGTTTGTTGTCTTGGAAATGATATTTTGACTGATTCTTCTAAACTGAGGAATTTGAATGAAGCCAAAGACAACCTGGTTACCAATCAGAATATGAAGGAAACTTACTGGTGACAAAAGACTGCTAGTAAACATATTACTGATGGGGACAAAAATATTATATATTTTCATGCTCTATTCCATAAAAAGAATGCTTTAAACTCGATCCAAAAAATTAAAAGTGATAATGGAAATTGGATCACTAATAGTAATGAGATTAAAGAATCTATTACTAATCATTTTAGAAATATGTTGAACAAGAGCAATACTTCAGAGGCTATCTCCAACTATCACTTGATCCCCTCAACAATTACTAGTGATGACAATCATTTGCTTACTATGTTGCCTACGAAAGCTGAGCTTTATAAAATTCTTAATAACATGAACACTGATTTTGTTGCTGGTCCGAAAGGCTATACAACTCAATTTTTTTAGCATTATTGGCCTGTTATTAAGCATGATTTAGTTGATGTTGTGGTTGATTTTTCTCTAGCACTTCCATTGTCTTTATACCCAAAATTGATAACCTTGAATCCTGGGGTGATTTGACCTATTAGTCTATGCACCTTTTTTCATAAACTAATTGCTAAATTGCTTGCCAATAAAATTAGTCCTCTACTTCATAAAATTATTTCTCTTAACCAAACTGGTTCTATTAGAGGTAGAGCTATATCTAACAATATTCTTCTCGCTCAAGAGCTGATTCATGATTTAGATGCCTCTAATAGAGATGGTAAAATCTTCTTTAAATTGGATATTACTAAAGCTTTTGACAACATCTCTTAGACATTCCTTTTACAAATTCTTCAATTATTTGGCTTCTCTAATAATTTTACCTCCCTCATTAAAAATTGTATTAGTAATACTTGGTTCTCTATTATTCTTAATGGTGAGGCCTTAGGCTTCACAAGGGGATCTAAGCATGTTTTTATTATTGCTATGGAATATCTTTAAAGGAGCCTTAATGATCTCTTCAATAATAATCCAAGCATGTTTTTGAACACTTGGTGGTATTCCTATTTTCCATCTTAATTTTGCTAATGATTTCATTATCTTTAACAATGCTTCCATCCACCACATTAAAAACATTAAGAACTTCTTAAATTTGGGAAGGAAAGTGCTCTTTTATTAATGAAGGCAAAAGCTATTTCATTCCTTCCTTTAAAATCTCAAATGATAAAATCAATCAAATCTTAAGAATCACTAATTTTCAACAACAACAACTTCTAATTAAGTATCTTAGTGCTCCTCTTTATAAAGGTTAGAAAAGATCACATCTCTTTGATGAGTTAATCTAAAAAATTACTAATAAAATTTCTATTTGAGAATTTCATTTACTCTCATTTGGTGGTAGACTCACTTTAATTAAGAGTACCCTTAACTCCATGCTATTATATCTTATTCAAACCATTGTTCTTACTAATTCTACTTAAACAGAATAGAGTGCCTCCTTAATAAATTCTTCTGGGGTTCTGACAACTCTACTAAAAGGATGCATTGAACTTCCTGGTATAAAAGCCGGCATCAAGGTGTTTTAGTTTCAATTCTGCTATTACATTCTCTCATAAACTTTGGTGGAAATTTAGGAGCAAAAATAGTCTTTGGGCTAAATTCATGACTGTTAAGTACTGCCAGGGTAAACACCTTCTTAATTGTCCTTACAAGGTGGGTGATTCTCATGTATGGAAAAGACTTTATTCCATCATATGGGAAGCTGAATCCCTTATTTCTTGGGGGGTTAACTCTGGATTCTTCTTTCTTTGGGAAAGACAACTAGATTGGCAATGGTTCCATTGATGACTTATTATCTACCCACCGCCGCTATTAAAGTGAGCTCTTTTCGATAATAAATGGAATAATAGTAAATTTACTAACATCCCTATCTCTTTCTAACCATCACTGATTCTTTTAAGTTGTCTCAAAATGGTGATTTTAACCTTAAAGATGTCTAGATTCATATTAGAGAAGCTCATGGTTTCTCTAATGTGTTTTTTAAACTATGGAACAATACCATCCCTATTTCTTACTCTGTTCTTACTTGGAAAATCCTGAAAAATTTCATCACTGTTGATGCTTTGTGTGGGGTAAAGGCTTTCATTTACCTTCAAAATGTTATTGCTATTTTCACATTGAAAATTTGAACCATATGTTTGTTAATGGAGCTATTGCCTCTAAACTATGGGTTTGGTATGATGAGCTTTTCAACACTGATCAATTTAATGGCTCCTTATCCTTATATCAAATTCTTTATATTTATTTTTAAAAAACTATTAAAGATCACATTAAAGTGATAACTGCCATCACTCTTATATGGTTTATTTGGATGGACAGAAATGATGCCAAACATCGTGGGATCCCTATGAACCACAAAAAGATTATTTCTAGAATTAAAGATACAATTCGTGCTTTATTTACTGCTAGCTTAATTACTAATAATCAATTTAAAGGATGTAAATTTATGGCCAACAAGTTGGGCCTTAGCTTGACTAATTTTCCCAACTGTAAAGAAGATAAGATTGTCTATTGGATAAAGCCTCATAACAATATTATCAAAATTAATACTAATGTCTCCATTTCTCAAAATTCTTTTGGCTGTGGTGGCATTTTCAAAAACTTTAAAGGTAGTGTTATTTGTGCTTTTGCCTATCCTCTTACTACATGTTTTATTATCTTTGCTGAATTAATGGTTATTAACAAAGCTATTGAGAATTGTTTATAAAAAGGTTGGCTCAATATCTGGATTGAGGTGGATGCTCTTTTGCTGATAGATATGCTGACTTCAACCAAGGTGGGAAATATAGATTTATATTACCTCCTTAATCATACTAGAGCTATCCTATCTCAAGTTTGTTCCAAAATCATTCATGTTTGGCATGAAGGTAATGTGTGTGCTGATTACCTTGCTAATCTGGGTGCTAGAATAGATGTTAGAACTTTCTTTGATCAATTTAGTCTTCCTAACCATTTGCGTGGATTAGTTAATTTAGACAACTCTTTACCTTATCTGAGATTAAGTCTCATCTTTCTATTTTTTGGGTTTGTTATTGTCTTACTTGTATGCTCAATCTTTTGATTTATTTCTATTTCTTCTTAGTTTTTCTGATGCATTTTCTTATATCTTTTTTCTGGCTATCCTGTAATGGAGGCTTTTGCCTCTTTGGTCTTAGTTGTTGTTTAGCTGTGAATTATACAGCTACATGGTGGGTTCTATTTTATTTATTTTCTCCCTTCTTGATTGGGGCTGTGACACCTGTTTCACTAACTAGCTATTGTCGCCTCTTTTCCCAACCTCAGGGTTTGAATGTCTATGTTGCTTGCCATCACTTCTATTTCATCCGATTGGGATTTTATTGCCTCCATTTCCTATTGTCTTTATTGATGCTTTTTTGCTTAGCTGTTGGTCTATTTTCCCTTGATTATAAGGAATTTAATGCTGTTAATTTTTTTATTTTCACTTTGGCTCAATGCAATAATGGTGCTTTATATTACCCTCGTGTTCAACATTTGGTTTTTTTATTTTATTGGTTGAATGGTATTTCGGGCTTTAATGTTCAACAGGTTAACTATTATTATCTGTTTTTTGACTAGTATTCTATTCTATTATTTGTTGTGTGGTTAACCTTATTATGTGTGCCTTTGCGGTATCAATCTATCTACTATTTGATTTCACTCTTGGATCTCTTAGACTTGTGCTATTACTGTGTGATCATGCTTGTTAGCATCTATATTGCTGACCCTGAATGGCTTTCCTGTCTTAGGGTTGTTTTCTTAGCCAAGAGGTTTCATCTGGGTAGGGATGGTGTCGCTTGTATACTGAATGGATTTTTGGTTATTAGTTCAACAAGTCAATTATTATTTTGGATTCTCACTTTTATTTATTCTTATTTAATTAACCTCATTATCTATGCCTTTGCTGTATGGGTTTATCTGTTGGTTGTTTTCACTCTTGGCTCTATTAGACTGGTATAATTATTGATGTGAACATACCATTATTAAGGTGGATGTGACCAAGATGTTTCAAAGGGTCGGATGTGTTTATGCATTCTCATGCAATGTTGGCATTAGTTGGTAACTCTTATCATATAAGGGATTGGTGTCATCCCTTTACCATTTTGATCTATGTTGCCTTCTTTTCTATAGTGTATGTGGCTATGTTTTGGTATACAGGTACTAAGGATTATATGATTTTCATCCAATGGTTGTTGTTTTCCCCCAGGTTTGTAGGCTATGACGGCTGACATGAGTTCACTCATTTTTTGGCTGGTAGTAGCACTTGTGATGTAACCCTTCCTTTGAAGTTTGGATGCTCATGTTTGTGGCTGCCCCAATTTTGTGTGACTGAGCTTGAGCCTTCTTTCACACAATTATTTATATTTTTCTCATTTTATTATTGTTTTATTTTCAATTTTACATGTATCACTTTAACTGCAGTTAATTCTTCCTTTTAGATGTTTGTAGATTCTGTTGTTTGTTTTCTTGCAAGTTCTGTGGAGGCATAGGATTCTCTCATCCTCAAGAGCTTTTGCTAAAGGTTGTCCAATTTCTCCTTTGTTCATTTTGTATCTTTTGCTTTCCTTTATTTTTCTCTTGCTTTTGTACTTAGATGGGATTTACTCTTTAGGTTGATTGTAGTTTTTTGAGTAGTAGTTCTTGTGTTTATCCCCACTTAAGGACCTTGTAACCCCCCTTTTTTACGGTAATAAAATTCCCCTATATGGGGTTCCCTATAAAAACCATAAACCCTAAACTTTAAACCCTAAATTCTAAACCCTAAACCCTAAAAACCTAAAAATTTAAACCTAAGCCAAATAAAACCTATAATTAAAATCTAAAATAAAAAAAATTAAAACCTAAACCTAAATAAAATAAAATAAAAAAAACTAAACTAAACCTAAATCTAATCCCAAACCCTTAAATAAAATAAATAAAATAAAAATAAAACTATAAAAAATAAAATAAATAAAACTTAAACTAAAAAAATAAAAAACTTAAATAAAATAAAACTAAATGAAAATTAAATAAACCTAAAATAAAAATAAAAAAAACTAAATAAAAACCTAAACCTAAAAAAATTAACCTAAAAAAAAAAAAAAATAAAACCTAAATCTTAAACTAAAAAAACTTAATATAAACAAAATAAAATAAACCTCAACCTAAACAAAAAACTATCTAGAATAAATAAACCTAAACCTAAACCTAAAATAAAGTAAACTTAAACCTTAAACTAAATAAAATAAAATAAAAAAAAATAAACTTAAACCTAAACTAAAATAAAACCAAAAATAAACCTAAATAAAAACCTAAACATAAAAAATATAAAATAAAACCTAAACCTAAACCTAAAATAAAAAATAAATCTTAAAAGAAAATAAAATAAACTAAAAAATAAACATAAACCTAAACCTAAACCTGCCTAAAAAATAAAACCTAAACTAAATAAACTAAACTAAAAAATAAAAAAATATAAAAGAAATAAAATAAATAAAAAATAAACTAAATGAACTAAAACCTAAGTTTAATTAAATAAAAAACCCTAAACCTAAACCTAAATCAAATCCTAAACCTCAAACCTAAACCCTAAACAAATACACTAAACCTACAACCCCAACCCTAAACCCAAACCTAAAACCATAAACCCTAAACACACCTAAACCCAAAACCCAAAACCTAAACCAAACCTTAAACCTAAACCCAACCTAAACCTAAACCCTAAACACTAAACTAACCCTAAACTTAAACCTAAACCTAAACTAAACCTAAAACAAAAACTAAACCCTAAACTAACCTAAACCCTAAACATTAAACCTAAACAAAACCCTAAACCCTAAAACCTAAAACCTAAACCTAAAGTAAATAAACCTACAAAAAATAAATATGAAAAATCTAAACTAAACAAAATAAAACAAAATCTAAACTAAAACCTAAACCTAAATTGAAAATAAAATATAATAAAATAATTAAAAATAAAAAAAAACTAAAAATAAAAAATATAAACCTAAGAAAAACCTAAATAAAATAAAAGCTAAATGAAAAATAAAATAAATAAAAACCTAAACCTAAAAAAAATAAACCTAAAAATAAAACCTAGAAATAAAAAAATAAAACCTAAACATTAAACCAAAAAAAAAACTAAACCAAAGATAAAATAAACATAACAAATAAACCTAAACCTAAATTAAAACAGTAAACTAAAATAAATATAACCTAAACCTAAAATAAATAAAACCTATATCCTAAACTAAATAAAATAAAATAAACTAAAAGTAAACCAAACCTAAACTAAAAAAATAAAACCAAATAATAAACCTAAAAAAACCTAAAACTTAAGCCTTAAACCCTTAACAAAAAAAGCTAATCCTATATACTAAATAAAACCTAAAATAATAAGATGAATTAAAAACTTAATTAAGATAATTAAAACCTACACCAAAATAAAATCATATTAAAACCTAAACTAAGATAAATATATTAAATAATTAAAAAACCTAAACACTAAACCTAAACCTAAACCTAAACCTAAGCTAAATAAAATAAAATAAAAAAATAAACCTAAACTAAACTAAAAAACTAAAAAGTAAACCTAAAATAAAACCTAAAACCTAAAAATCTAAAATAAACCTAAACCTAAAAAATAAAATAAAAATAAAACTAAACTAAAAATAAACTAAACTTAAACATAACCTAAAAAAATCTAAAAAAATAAATAAACTTAAAATAAATAAACTAAACTAAAAATAAACCTAAATAAAATAAAATAAATTAATGTAAATAAAATAAACTAAATAAACTTAAACCTGAGTTTACTTAATTTAAAAAAAAAAAAATAAAACAAATAAGAAAGTTAAACCCTAAAGCCCTAAACCCTAAACCCTAAATCCTAAACCCAAAAATCTACAACCCTAAACCCTAAACCCCAAACCCAAACCTAAACCTAAAACCTAAAATCTAAAACCCTAAAACCTAAAACCCAAATAAATCTAAACCCTAAACCCTAAAAAAACCTAAAACCTAAACTCAATAAAACCTAAAAATAAAATAAAAAAATCCTAAACTTAAATAAATAAATTAAATAAAATAAAATTTAAAAACCTAAACCTAAATCTAAAAAATAAATGAAAATAAAATAAAGAAAAACTTAAATTAAATTAAATTAAGTAAAATAAACATGAGAATAAAAACCTTAATAAAAACTAAGCATAACATTAAAATTAAATAAACCAAAATAAAATTAAAATAAAACTAAATAAAACCTAAACCTAAAATAAATAAAAAATAAAGCATAAATAAAAACCTAAACCTAAAAAAAAAATAATATAAAAAAATAAATAAACCTAAACCTAAACTAAAATAAACTAAACTGAAATAAATTAAATTAAAAAAAAATATATAAACCTAAACCTAAAATAAACTAAAGCTAAAAACAAACCTAAACTAAATAAAATAAAATAAACTAAAAGTAAACCTAAATCTAAAAAAAACCTAAAATAAAAAACCTAAAACCTTAACCTAAAAAAACAAAATAAAACCTAAACCTAAAAAAAATAAATAAAACCTAAACCTAAAAAAATAAAAATAAAAAACTAACAACAAAAAAATCTAAACCTAAACCTAAATAAATAAAATAAAATAGAAACCTAAACTAAAATAAATAAACATAAAATAAATAAAAATAAAAAGTAAATCTTAATAAAAATAAAATATAAAATATAAAATAAACTAAATAAACCTAAACTTACCAGTTTACTTAATTTTAAAAAATAAAAAATACCCTAAACCCTAAATCCTAAACCATAAACCATAAACCCAAAAACTAATCCTAAACCCAAAACCTACAACCTTAAACCCTAAACCCTAAACCCTAAAAGTCCCTAAACCCAAAACCCTAATTCTAAACCCTAAACCCTAAAAGCATAAATCAAAAACCCTAAACCATAAACTCTAAACCATGAAACTTAAAACCTAAACCCTAAACCCCAAGCCCTAAAGCTAAATAAATGAAAAAATAGACATAAACCAAAAAACCTAATAAACCTAAAACCCTAAGAATAAACCGAACGAAGAACATCAACATTGAGCTTATATCATGGTATCATTATGGTGGTGGGGGGGATTTGGAGGTGGATTGAGGTGGTGGTCAAGTAGTTATTATGGAGGTGTGAGGAGCGATGAAGGTTAAAGCAATGGTGGTGGCGAGGGAGATCGGAGGGATATGATGGTGGAACACACTACCTTGCTTCCTAAGAAACTGGTCGATCCGACCGCTTATGAAATTGTTACAAAGGAGATAATTCTAGTTATCTAGGGTGCTCTTTGTGTGCTCATTTTTTATATGTCATCGCTTATGTCTTAGAAAACTTAGCGTGTTACTTGGTTGATGAAATTGAAAAGAAGTAATGTTGAATCTTAATTTGTTCTCCATTAAAAAATAAAACCAAAAACCCTAAACTAAAACTTGAACCCTAGACCTAAAACCTAAACCCTAAACCCTAAAAATCATAAACCTAAAACTCTAAACCCTAAACCCTAAAATCCTAAACCCTAAACCCCTAAACCCTAAACACTAAACCTAAATCATAAGCCTGCAAACTAAACCCTAAACCACAAACCCTAAACCCTAAACCCTAAAAAAATCTAAAACCTAAACATAAAACTTAAAATAAATAAATAAATCTAAACCAAAATAAAAATAAAATAACCTAATCTAAAACTAAAACTTAAACCTAACCTAAACCTAAAAAAATTAAAAAAACAAAACTAAAATATATTAAATAAAACTTGCTTAAACTAAAATAAAACTAAATAAAATAAAAATAAAATAAATAAACCTAAACCTAAACCCTAAACCTAAACCCTAAACCCTAATCAGAAATAAAAATAAATTAAACTAAAATAAATAAAACCTAAACCTAAAATAAACTAAACCTAAACTTAAATCAAAACCCTAAACCCTAAACTCTAAACCCTAAACCCTAAACCTAAACCCTAAACTAAAACCCCAAAATAAAACCTATACCCTAAACCCTAAACCTTAAATCCTAAACCGTAAAGCCTACAACCCTAAACCCTAAACCTAAAACCCAAAACCCCAAACCCTAAACCCCAAACCCTAAACACTAAACCTAAATCAAACCTAAAACCCAAAACCTAAACCTAAATTAAATTAAAATAAAAAAATAATAACCTAAATTAAAATAATAAACCCTAAACTAAAATAAAACTAAACCTAAAACATAAACAAAATAAAATAAACCTAAAATAAACTAAACTGAAACCAAAAATAAAACCTAAACCTAATCCTTAAACCCTAAAATACTACTGATAAACCTTAAACCCTAAACCTACAACCCTAAACCCTAAACCCCAAACCCAAAACCAAACCCTAAAACCTAAACCATCCTCCTCAGATTTCTCCAATTTTATGTTCCTGTAATTCTCTACTTTCACATTTCAGCCAATTGTTTGTTCCTGCAATTCTTCTTGTTGCATTTCAGCACCCCATCGTGGTTCTTGCAATTTGCCGCATTTGGCCACCCCGATCGCGGATCGCTATTTTACAACTTGTGCTTCTTTTTATTTATGTGATTCTCATCGAACATTCAATGGCGGAGGCATCGCTTCTCCGCATAAACTCAACTCACACTGGATGCGCTTTAACCTCTAAAGGTATTCGGATCGATTGCTTTCTTTTCTCGTCAAGTCCTTTAAGGACGCTTCTGTAAGATCCCTAACTCTAATGCCCTGCTAACTTAATTTCAACCTCTTTTGTAGATTGTCGGCCGTCATGTGTTCACCTGTGATGTGGAGAAATTAGCTAAGCCTTTTGAATTCTCTTTGGTTGGTAAATTCTTTACGTTCTCTATTCTAGATAATAATATCATCTTTCTTCCATAGCTTAAAGCTGAGTCTTCACAATTGGGTGATTGATCCATATCCTCATTCAGCTTAAATGATTTAGATTATTCTCAGTCTTTGCTTGTCACTCCTATTTTGTGTATAATTGTCAAATGCTCTTGAAATGGTCACCCCTCTTTAATGTCAAAGAGGAATCCCTATTATCCCTCTATGGCTTGTTTTTCCCAACATGAGAATTCACTATGTTACTCACCAAGTTCTCTGGTTGCTCTATTTGCACCCCTTCAATTTGATCAAGCCACCGCCATATCTTGGCCATCTATTGACGCATCTTGGTTGAGATTGACATTACCAAAAAAATACCCCAAAGAAGTTTGGATTGGTTCAAAAAATTTGATATAACCGTAAAGTTGAATTTGAAAATTTCATCTTTTGCTCTCACTGTAAGATCCATGGCCATGATCACTCTGAATGCTTTGTGTTACACTCTAACCTTAAAAAGAATATATCACAAGACACTAATACCTCTCTTGGAACTGAGAAAACCAATAAGTTAGCTTATGTACCAAAAGTTACTCATAATGGATTTCATCCTCCTACACCTACCCCTTTACTACCTAATGATTTGTCTAATGAAAAACATTCTGAGCTTGGTATAAATACTACTATTGAGGTGTAAAACTAATGATAACTTACCTAGCACTACTCCTACTTGCAATAATTTCATGACAAACCTTGCTTCATTTGAATCTTAAAGACAATCTGAATGGAAAGCTTAAATTGAATCAAAATAATGTAGATCTTTTGGTGTCAGACCACAATTTGAATATGCATCATGGAAATGAAAATATTATTTGTACTATTAATGGTGCAAGAACCTCCCTTCTACTTCTCTAGAGTGATACTCTATCCAAATTTCTCATTCTAACTCCATCAAGAAGGAGAAATCACCACCAAAAAACATTGACCGAATGCTCTATTCTGATACCAAAACCAATCCCTTTCTGATGGAGATACTTTGGATTTTGATATACCTTTCCAAACTGTTATTAAAAAAAAAAAATCTTATAAAGCCAAAATGACTAATAATAACTTCACTAGAGCCACTGCTCTTCTTACACCTCACAAATATTATTTTCCATTTTCTTTCTTTATCTTTTCTTTTGGACTTATTATTATGATGAATTTTCTTATTTGGAATATCTGGGGTTGTGGACACTCCCTATCCAAGAACTGTTAGACTCTATCGGCCATAACATCAAACTTTTATTATTATTGAGCCTTTCATTAACTCTTCCAAGATTGCCCATGTTGCTAGATCGCTTGGATTTCAAAATTTCTTCTTCAATCTTAGTAATAAAATTTGGTGTTTTGAATACCCCATTTCCACCATTGATGATCATGTTAATGTCAAAATCTCATTAGGTGAGTTTTGGCTTTTGCCTTTATCTATCCATGCTTGTAATAGAGCTGGGAACATTCTTTGGAATCATCTAAGAACCTTCTCCTCCTCAGTTAACCTACCCTGGTTGGTTGGGGTTGATTTCAACACTATCATTGCTTCTTTGGAAAGGAGGGGAGGATGTTCTCCTAACCTCCATTGCATGGAAGACTTCTAATATGATCCTTGATTGTAATCTAATTGACATTAGTTTTCGTGGTCCGATTACATGGCATAACTCTAGACTTTGGCGATCTTGACGTAACCTTCTTTAATTCTCTTTGGATCAATCAATGGCCTCTTCTGAACATTTGAGCAAAACTTTGATCATGCTCCACTTTTGATCTCTATCAAAACTCCTCCCCTTAATCCTTCTCCTCACCTTTTCATTTCAAAATATGTGGACCCAACATGACTAATGTTGTTTTCACTAATTGGAATTGATGGCTTCGCTCATCTGATAATTCTAAAGGCATGATTCAACTTTGGCTTAAGCTCAAGAGGCTTAAACAAAACCTCAATTGGTGGAACAAGCATATTTTTAAAAATCTTTTTACCAATCTTAAAGCTATGGAACAAGTGGTTTGTTCTCTTGAAGAGGCTATCTTAACTGACCCCAGTAAGCTTGATGAGTTGAGCATTTCCAAAGATAGTTTGATTAATTACCAAAATATGGAGGAAACCTATTGGCATGAAAAGTCAAGAAAACATACATTGATGTTATAGAAATACTAGGTATTTCCATGCTATTTGTAATAAATGAAAAGCTCTAAACTCGATTAAGAAAATTAAGAACCCTAATGATGGCTAGATAACCGATAAATAACAATGAAATTAAGGAATCATCATTCATCACTTTCAAAATTTATTAAATTAATCCTTTGTCGATAATGCCTCCAACACCCATCTAATCTCTTGTATGATTAGCAATGAGGATAACCATTTGCTCACTATGAGTCCCTCGAGATTTGTAGTACTCTCAGCATGAACACTAATTTGCTGATGGTTTTAACTCATTCTTTCAAAGATTGTTGGTTTTTATTAAATCTGATCTTGTTAATGCTGTTATTGATTTCTTTGATGGCGGCTCTATTCCCAAATACTTTTCAAGTACTTCTATTGTCCTTATTCCCAAAACCATCAATCCTAAATCTTGGGGTGACTCCACCACCCACTATTCTTATTAAAAGAAGCTTTTCCTTTTCATTGTCCAAGCACATCTTTAGCAACTTGCTTAATTTCACTTGCTATTTTTTTTCGCATAATGTTAGCTTCCTCATGAACATCCCAAATTCTAATCTCTTGTAGCTTACTCTTAAAATATTTTTATTTGTGTTCTTTAAGTGTCCCCATCTAATTCTAGGATAATAATTTGGTTTATTTTTCTCTTACAACCTTTTATCTTAAAATCTAAAACTAACAATCGATGTTGGGTACTTAGATTTTACTTGAATGACCTTAATCTTTACAATCTAAACGATCTATTTTTTTTTATCAAAAAATAATCAATCTGTGTTTTACTAGATCCATTTTTATAAGTAATAATATGTTCATCTATTTTCTTAAATAAAGTGTTAGCAACTACAAAATCATAAGCTAAAGAAAAATCAAATATAGTCCTACCTTCTTCATTAGTCACTCCAAATCCATAACCACCATGAATACTTTTAAAATCTTCTACCAACATGTCCATTTAAATCTCCTCCAATAAATACTTTTTCTTCAAGAGGTATCTTTTATATTAATCCCTCTAATTCATTCCAAAAATTTTCTTTTGTGCTTACCTCCAAACCTACTTGAGGAGCATAGACACTTATAACATTCATAATCTTAATATCAATAATCTTTAAAGCTATAATTTTATCTCCGGATCTATTAATATTTATAACATTATCCTTCAAACTTTTATCTGTAATCACACCTACATCATTTCTAGTTCGACTTTTACCTGAATACCAAAGTTTAAAGCATAAATTATCAATCTCCTTGGCTTTCTCCCCAACCCATTTAGTTTCTTAAAGACATAAAATATTTATCTTTCTATGAACCATAATATCTATTAATTTCATAATTTACCTGTAAGAGTACCCATATTCCAAGATCCTAGCCTAATTCTAGTTTCATGGACTAACTTCTTTGCCCACATCCGTCCATAATGTGGGAACCCTTGCTTATTTAACACTGCACCCGGGTGCCAATGCAGCGGCTCTAGAACATTTTTCACTGTATTCAAGTCATACAATGCATCACTTCCAGGGGACGCCCTAGCATTAACACAATGATTTAAAGGATTCGTGTTATGATTATTTCGACAAGTTTTACCCTGGCTGTCGACTACCTAACGCAACCCTCCACTTTTGACATCCGGACTTGCGACCGGCAATGGTAGTGTTAACTAATAAAACCTAATAACTAAAAAAAACTAAAAAACACCCAACTAAAAATAATAATAATAACTAACTTATAATAAACTAATAAACTAATAACTAAATAACTAAATAAAATAATGAAACTAATAAGCCTAATAAATAAAATAATTATAATAATAAAACTAACTAACAATAACTAAACTAATAAAACTAATAATAATAATAATAATAATAATAATAATAATAACTAACTACAACTAATAAACTAATAATAAAACTAATAATAAACTAACTAATAAATAATTAAATAATTAAACCCTAAACCTTAACTAAATAAATAAACTAAATAATAATAAAACTAAAAATAATAATAAACTAAAAAATATTAATTTAAAATGAAACTAATAATAAACCAACTAAATAAACTAATAATTATAATAATAAACAATAAATAACTAATAATAACTAATAAAAAACTAAACCATAAACTAAACTAAAAAGTAATAATAATAAATGAATAAACCTAAACCCATAATTAAAGTAATAAAACTAATAAACTAATAAATAAACTAACAAAACTAAACTAATAAAACTAAACTACTAACTAAAACTAACTGAAGCCTAATAATAAAACCATAAAGTAATAATAATAATTAACTAAATTAAATAAATAACTAACTAAGTAATAATAACTAATAAAACAAACTAAAAATAAATTAAACCCTAATAACAAATAAACTAAACTAAACTAACTAACCCAAAACTAATAAATAATAAAAGTAAAACTAAACTAATAACTAACTAAAACTAAACTAGCTAAAACTAAACATAATAACTAATAATAATAATAACCTAAAAGTAATAAAACCTAATAATAACTAATAAACACTAAACCTAAATCCTAAAATTAAACTCTTATTGAGCAATTTCAGGGATCCTGATTTTGGTAGTTTTGAGCTCTCTTTAGATTCCCCATAGATTGTGAGCCTTGGGTCGATCTCGACCTGTTCTTTCATCACGACTTCTTCAAAATACCATGGCCATTGATCCTCTAGGGCAACAAATTTTTGGTAATCCTACCTCTCAATTACTGGTTGTTACTAAATCTTTCAAAGAGGCTTTTAGCGGTAAGAATTCCTCCTGAGCCTCCTTTGAATTTGCTTCATACAACTTTTAAAGGTACTCTAGCAATTATGATTTTAGATGAGGATATTGAAAGATTAACTGATTTTTTTCTTTTCTTTCTAAAAAAGTTTTCATTTAAATGGCCAAAGATGGAAGATATTTGTTCTATTTTTCATAGCTTAAGTTTACCTAGTTCATTTTCTATTGGGCTGATTGATGCAAGGCATGTTCTGATTAAATTTTCTAAAGACCTTGACTATGGAAGAAGATTTTAGGCATTCTTACTATGTTTTTAATTATCAAATGTGTATTTATTTTTTATGTTTGATGTTAATGAAGAGTTACCAATTGTTCCCATTTGGATTTCTTTACCTAACTAGTGGATTCATCTATTTAATCATCAAACTCTTTATTCTATTAGGTCAATTTTTTTGTTGCATGTTGATCAAGCAAATGCTTCTTCTGTGATACCATTTTGCTACTTCTTGTAGGGATTAATATTACTAAAAAATATTCGAAAGAAATTTGGTTAGGTTCATAGAAATGTGATTATTTTCAAAAATTTATTTTTGAGAACTTTCCCATATTTTGTAATCATTGTTAGATTCATGGGCATGAAATTTTTGAATGCTTTATTGCTCATCCCTCTCTTAGGAAGAAAATCAGTAAGAATTCAATTGTTGAAAAATGATTCTCTGTTGGATAAAGGAAAATTTTTTTCAAAATTCTAATGTTTTGCAAAACAAGATTTTCAAATCTTATGAAAAAGTTATACCTATTAATGATTTGTCTAATGCAGAAGGTAATTTTGATGTTTCTCAAAAATTTTTAACTAATAATCATGCTCTAAGTGTTTCTTCTGATGATTCTATTAAAGGGAAGACTTTAGAGGTTGTGGTTAAAGATTCTATTGTTTGGATGCTGTGCATAAGTCCTTTCATGATGATGATTCGAATATTATTGATGCTAACACTATTTATTCCAATCAATTGGATGTTGTTTCTCTTTCTCCTATGTTTTCTTTGGATCATGGGAAAGAGACTATTTCTTTTCCTTCTTCCATTGAGAATGGTGGTGAAAAGAATGTTTGTATTTTTAATATTTTAACTTCTGGTCCCGACAATCTTGTTAATATTAGAGATCCTTCTTTTAAAAAAATTAGATTTAGATACCTATGATAATTATCTCATTGTGAATAGTTCTATTTTGATTCAAAATGATGGTTTTTATATGGCTAGTAATTCTGTTCAAAATTTTGGTAATATGCTATGTGTTTCTAAGGGATTTTCATATTATTTTAATCCCTTACATGAAGATTATACTAAAATCGGAATTTCTCTTGCTTCTTTATGAATGAAGATAGAGATGAAACTCTTCAGATTTTGTTAAAAGGTGAAAATTTTGATAATTTTCTTCTTAATAAAGCTATTCCTACTCCTTTCACTTTTGACTATGAAATGCATACTATTTTTTATTTTCCTTTGTCTAATGTTGTGAATGATTTTGAATGCACTTCTTTGAAATTGATAGCTTCTACTGATCCCCATGCCTTATGTAACAATACTGATTCATTTTTGGATAGAAATATTTTGGAGAAAGGGCATGGTTATTAAACTATTTACAAGAAGAAAAAGAAAAAAAGTGATCAGATTTATGCCTCTCCTCACTTGCTGAGGTATACTCATTCCAAAGCTTCTTGGAAATAATCTCTCTTGTCCTTAGGAGGTTTTTTCCATTTGGCTAGTTTTTTCTCTATTGGTTGAGCTTTTGCTGTGTGTTTTCTTGCTAGATGGAGTATTGGCTTCTTGGCTAATTTTCCTCCTTCTAGCTTGGTGTTTATGGCTTCCTATTTTTTGGGTTTTTTTTGGTGCCCTTTAGTTGGTTGGTCTTGTGTAGTTGGCTTTCTTCCTATTTTTCTTCTTTGGTTAGTGATTTTGCCTCTTTGTTGGTGGTAGGTTAGGCTTTCTATCCTTGGCATGTGGTTTGTCCATTAGTTGGTTGTTTATCTAGCTATTTATTTTATAATTTAAATTCTTCTTCTTTTTTTGGTTGGTTTGGTTCTCTTTCTTCCTAGGCTTTTTTCTTGCTTTGTTGTGTGTCTACTTTGTTGGTTGTTTTTCCTTTGGTTGGTGCTTGGTTTTAGATTGTGGGCTCATTGGCTCATGCCTTGGTGGCCTTTATGTTTGGCAGCTTTGTCTTTGAGGGCTCTATTCTTTTTTTTTTGAGCTTCTTTTCTTCTTCTTTAAAAGGTGTGTATATTTGGTTTTAGGATTTCTTATGTTAATTTTATCTATTTGTCTCCTCTCTCCTATTCTATTTCCACTTTTTTTCTTTGGTTGGGTGGCTATTATTATAGGTTTGTATTTTTCTTTGGCTTGGATGGCTAGGATGATATGATGGATTATTTCCTTGATATTTTATGGATGGTGACTTTTCCTATTTGTAACCCTTATTTGAAGTTGGATACACTTAGATTTATTGCCCCTCATTATTGTGATTATCCTTCTTTCCTCATTTCTAAGCCTAAGGTTTTTTCTCTTTATGTTTTTTTGTTCTCCTTCTAGATGGGATTTCTTGCAGGTTGCAGGTTCTTTTTTTTAGTTGGTCACTTCTTCTTCTTGGAGGGACCTAGAGTCTTACTAATGGTCTCTTTTTTCTTAGATGGCTAGAGTTGTCTTCAATTGTGGTGTTTCCTTATCTTATGGATCATCATCTCTTTGGAGGCTCTTTGAGCTCCATGCATTCTTCCCCATTGTTGCCTTTTTTTTTTTTTAGTTGTCTTTTTTTTGTGTTGCTCTTTGATGTATTAATTGAGGGACTAAACTCTTTAGATTCTCTTATAGCTCATCATTTTGAGTTTTTTTTCTTTTTGAGTTTAGTCTCTAATATGGTCTACTTGTACCTATTTTTCTGAGCAATAAATTCCTTTTAGTTAAACAAAAAATCCCTAAACCCTAAAGCCTAAACACCTAAACCCTAAATCCTAAACCCTAAACCTTAACCCAAAACCCTAAAACCCTGAACCCTAAGTCCTAAACCCTAATATCCTAAAAACCTAAACCTAAACTAAATAAAACCTAAAAATAAAATAAATAAAAAAACCTAAACCAAAATAAAATAATAAAATAAAATAAAATAAAAATAAAAACCTAAAACTAAAATAAAATAAAATAAAAAATAAACTAAAATAAAATAAATAGAAACCTAAACTAAACAAAAAAATAAATAAAATAAATAAAGAATAAAACCTATAAAAATATAAATAATCATTAAAATATAATTAACCTAAAATAAAATAAAAACTAAATAAAAACCAAAACTTAAAAAATAAACCTAAAAATAGAACCTAAAAAAACCTAAATCCTAAACTAAGATAAACCTAAAATAAATATAAAAAAATAAAATAAAATAAACTAAACTTAATAAATAAAACCTAAACCTAAACTAAAAAATTAAACCTAAAAGTAAACCTAAAATAAAAACCTAAAACATAAACCTAAAAAAATAAAATAAAATAAAAAAACCTAAACATAAAAAAATAAAACCTAAACCTAAAATATAAGCTAAAATAAAACTCAACTAAAAGATAAACATAAACCTAAGAAATAAAGTAAAATAAAATCCTAAACTAAACTAAACTAAACCTAAACCCTGCCTAAAACCCTAAACCCTAAGCTAAACCTTAAACCCTAAACCCTAAACCTAAACCTTAAACCCAAAACCTAAACTAAAACCTAAACATTAAACCCTAAACCTAAACCCTAAAAACCCTAAAACCCTAAACCCTAAGCCCTAAAACCATAAACCCTAAAACCCTAAACCCTAGTTGAGCTGAGTTTTATGAAAGGTGATCTTAAAGAAGTCAATGAAGAAGTTATGAAATACAGAGTTGGTGCTCCTGCTCGTGTTGGTCTTGTTGCATCTATTGATGTTGTGGTTCCCCCAGGCAACACTAGTCTGGATCCTTCATAAACTTCTGTCTTCCATGTTCTCAACATCCCAACTTAGATCAACAAGGGTACTATTGAAATTATCACTCCCATCTAAATAAAAAAATATAAGATAGAATCCTCGTGAGGTTGATGGGCTTGTCATCCAATCTATGTATGATGATGGTTCGGGTCGAGGTGCTTGACCACACTTAAGGTGATCTCATTGAGAAGTTTTCGGCAGTCTTTTCAATGATCACATCTCTCTCACTACTCCTCTCTTATCCCACCCTTACTGCAGCACCGCACATGTTCATCAACACTTACAAGAATGTCCTCACCATCATGATTGCCATTGATTACACATACCGAGAAGAAGGAGTATTTGAAGGATCCTAGAAAATTTGTTGGTGCTTTGATGCTTTTGCAACTCCCGCTTATGCTCCTGCAATGGAAGAGAAGAAGGAAGAGCCTGCTGAGGAATATGATAATGATATGTGTTTTAGCTTGTTCGACTAAGCTTGTTGGCCTTCTATAAAATCAAATTTTATTATCTCATGGAGTTAAATCATTTTATGAAACATTATTTTTGTGAGTTTTTTAATTAGATTTTATTTTATCCTATTTTATTAGTTATTAGACGATAATGTCTTATTTGATTTGGTAATTTCTTATTTATTATGAAATCATTTGAGTTAAAAAACTCTTAAACCATAAACCCTAAACTCTAAATCCCAAACCCTAAACCTATACTTAAAGTAACTAAATAAATTTGAAAAAATAAACCTAAACCCTATAACCTAATAAAACTAAACCAAAACCTAAGCCCTAAGAATGGGTAGAACCTGACGAAAAAAAAATCTTCATCAACCGTGCTGCCTACATTTGGAGGTGGAGGTGAAGGCAGAGGTAGAGATTAGTAGTGGTTGGGGATCTAGAGGTACTAGTGGATATGGATGTGGTGGTGGAAGAGGGAGGAGGAGAGGTTATTGTGGGGTGGTGGGATAGATTGGGGATATGATGGTGGATCCCGCTACTTGAAAGGCCATGGCCATGCTTGAGAAACTGAGGAATGACCAATCCGATCTACAACTTATGGAACTATGTATTTACAGTATAGACAGTTCTACTTATCTAGGGTTTTGATTTTCTATGTGCTCATTTTGTATGCCGCTATGTCTCAGAACTTGGTTTGTTACATTATTGATAAAATTAAAAGAAGAAGTGTTGAATTAGAATTTGTTCTCTCTTAAAAAGAAAAGCCCTAAACCCTAAACCCTAAAAATAAAAAAATAAAATAAAATAAAAAAATAAAAAATAAAAAATAAAAAATTCTAACCTTAAACCTTAAAGCCTAAAACTAACCCTAAACCATAAACCCTAAATCCTAAACCTACAACGCAAAACCCAAAACCCTAAAACCCTAAACCCCAAATCCAAAACCATAAACCCTTAAACCTTAAATCCTAAACCCTAAATCCAAAACCCTAAACCCTAAACCCTAACCCTAAACCCTAAAAGCATAAACCCTAAAATCTTAATCCATAAACCCTAAACCCTAACCCAAAACCTAAACCTAAAGTAACTAAATAATTAAAAAAATAAACCTAAACCCTAAAACCTAAGAAAGTGGAAAACCTTGATGACAGGAACATCACCATCAAATAGAGATATGGGAGAGGTGAAGGCGAAGGAGAAGTTATCGGTGGTGGGGAATCTAGGTGGATATTGAGGTCATGGTCGAGAAGTGGGGTTGTGGGAGGGATGGCGTGAGGATCGAGGAAGGCCGTGGGGGGCAGAGGAGAGATCATGGATCTGATGATGGATCACTCTACTCGAGAGGCTAGGGTGGTTCTAATTGGAACAGGATAAACTGAAGAACGATCGATCTGATCTGCTACTTATGGAATTGTGTCTTTATAGTAGAAACGGTTCTAATTATCCAAGGTTTTCGATTTCCTCTATGCGTACTCATTTTTTATCTATGTCATCGCTTATGTCTTAGAAAACATGGTGTGTTACTTTGTTGATGAAATCATTAAGAAAGAATGTTGAATATGAATTTGTTCTCTATTAAAAAAAAGCAAACACCTTAAACCCAAAACTAAAACCTGAAATGTAGACCTAAAACCTAAACCCTAAACCCTAATCCCTAAGCCCTAAATCCTAAATCCTAAAACTTAAAAGCTCAACCCTAAACCGTAAACCCTAAACCCCAAACCCTGAACCTTAAATCCTAAATCCTCAACTAAAAATAAACCTATAAAAAAACATATAAAGCTAAACTTAAAAATAAACTAAAACCAAACCTAAACTAAAATAAAAAAATACAACCTAAACCTAAATAAAATAAAAACAAAACTCAACCAAAAAATAAATAAAAACTAAACCTAAAACTAAAAAATAAACTAAAATAAAAATCTAAAAAATTAAATAAACACTAAACCCTGAACCATAAATCCTAAACCTTAAACCTTGAACCATAAACCATAAAACTAACCCTAAACCCTAATCTTACAACACTAAAACTACAACCCTAAATTCTAACCCTAAAACCTAAAACCCTAAATCCTAAATCCTAAATCCTAAACCCCAAAACCTAAACTTAACCTAATCATAAACCTAAATCAAACCTAAACTAAATAAATTAAAAATAAATTAAACCCTAAACCTAAAAAACCTAAAACCAAAACCTAAACCTTAAGAATGGGCAAAACCTTGATGATAAAACATCGCCATCAACCGCTGCCTAAGATCTATTAGTGGATGCATGTATTATCACAAAGGGTGGTATCTAGGTGATTTGTAGGTGGTCGAAAGTAGTGGAGGTGGAGGAGGACCATCGTAGGTTATACTGGTGGTAAGAAGGAGAGATCGGGATATGGGTGGATCCCACTACTCGAGAGGTGGTGGTTCTGATGTAACTGAGAAATTGAAAACGAATGAGCCGACCCGCTTATGGAATTATATATTTACAACAGATAGCTTTTAATTATTTAGCTTTTGAGTTGCACTATGTGCTCATTTTAATCAATATCATTCCTGTCTTAGAGAACTTGGTTTGTTACTTGGTTGATGAAATCGAAAGAAGACATGTTGAATCTAAATTTATTTTCTATTAAAAAACAAAACCAAAACCCTAAACTAAAACTTGAACTCTACACCTAAAACCCAAACCCTAAAAACTAAAAATATAAAAAAATAAAATATAAAAAATTAAAAAATCCTAGCCCCATACCCTAAACCCCAAACCCAAAACCCAAAACTCAAAACCCTGAACCCTAAACCCTAAAGCCTAAACACTTAAACATAAACCCTAACCCTAAACCCTAAACCCTAAACCCAAAAACCCTAAATCCTTAAACCCTAAATCATAAACCCTAAAACTTAAACCCTAAAAATAAATAAACCTAAACCTAAAAAATAAAATAAAAATATAACTTAATTAAAAAATAAACCTAAACCTAAATAATAAAATAAAATAAAATAACTTAAACAAAAATAAATAAACCTAAAATAAATAAACTAAACTAAATAAAAATAAAAAATAAACTTAAATAAAAGGAAAAAAAAAAAATTATAAAAAATAAATTAAGTAAACCAAATAAATGTAAATACTAGCTTACTTAAAAAATACCCTAAACCTTAAATCAGAACCCTAAACCCTAAACCTACAACACTAAACCTAAAACCCTAAGCCCTAAACCCTAATCCCTAAACCCTAACTAAACCAACCTAAAAAAGCAAAAAATCCTAAAACCATAAACTATAAATCCTAACCTAACCTTAAACCCTAAACTAAAACCCAACCCTAAAACCTAAACCCTAAACCCCAATCCAAAACATAAACCTAAAGTAACTAAATAAATTAAAATAAACCTAACCCTAATCTTAAAGCTTAAGAATGGGCGTAACCTTGACAAGAAGAACATCACCACAACCATGCTCGACTGTCTGGAGCCAAAGGCGAGGCTGGTTATCGTAGTGGTGGGGGGATCTGGATGTGGTGGATCTGAGGTGGTAGTAAGAAGAAGAGTGGTGGAGAGTGGAGGAGTGTGAGGTTACATATGGTGATGAGGGAGAGATCGGGATATGATGGTGGCTTCACTCGGTTGGTTTTGATGGGAACTAGAGAAACCAAGAAGAACAACCATCCGTTATTTTGAACTTTATCTTTATAGTAGAGATAATTCTAGTTATCTAGGGTTTTTGATTTACTCTATGTGTGCTTAATTTTTCATTATGTCATACCTCGCATCATAGAAAACTTAATGTGTTACAAGATTGATGAAATCAAAAAGAAGAAATTATAATAATTTATTCTCTAAAAGAAAAATCAAAACTGAACCCTAAACTAAAATGCCTAAACCCTAAACCCTAAAACTTAACCATAAAAACCATAAACTCAAAAGCCTATACCCTAAACCCTAAACCCTAAACCCTAAACCATAACCCTAAACCCTAAACCCTAAAATCCTAAACCCTAAACCCTAAACCTAAACCCTAAAAACCTAAAAACCTAAACCTAAAATAAACCTAAAATAAAACCTAAAATAAAAAAAACCTAAACTAAAAACTAATGAAAATAAAATAAATTTAAATAAAATGAAAAATAAATAAACTAAAAATAAAATAGGCTAAGTAAATAATAAACCTAAACCTACATTACTTTAAAAAAGAAACCTAAACCCTAAACCTTATACCCTAAACTAAAACTAAACCTAAACCCTAATCTAAACAACCTAAACCCTTAACCTTAAACCCTAAACACTAAAAAACCCTAAACCTTAAACCCTAAACCTTAACCCTAAACCTTAAACCCTAAAAGCATAAACCCTAACACCCTATTGCCTATACCCTAAACTCTAAAACCTATACCCTAAGCTTAAACCCTGAATCCTATACCTCAAACCCTAAACCTAAACTTAAAGTAACTAAATAAATTAAAAAATAAACCTAAATCCCATGAATGGGCAGAACCTTGACAGTAGGAACATCACCATCAACTAGGCTCAATCAAGGTGAAGGCAGAGAAGGTAGTTATCATGGTGGTGGTGGAGCATCTAGAGGTGATGGTGGATATGGAGGTGGTGGTTAGAGTATTGGTGGTTATAGAGGCAGGAGGAGCGACGGAGGTTACAGCCTACTCGAGTGGGAGAGATCAGGGATGTGATGGTGGATCCCACTACTTGAGAGATCGGGGTGGTTCTGATGGGAAATGGAGAAATTGAAGAATCGATCCACAGCATTTGGAACTATGTCATTAGTAGAGATGGTTCTAGTTATCTAAGGATTTTGATTTTTATGTGCCCATATTTGATTTATGTCATCGCCATGTCTTAGAAAATATGGTGTGTTACTTAGTTGATGAAATCAAAAGAAGAAATGTTGAATCAATTTGTTCTCTCTAAAACCAATAACCCTAAACCATAAACTAAAACTTGAACCCAAAACCTAAACCTAAACCCTAAACCCTTAAAGTAAAAAATAAAACCCAAGACTAAAACCCTAAACCCTAAACCCAAAACTAAACTCTAAAACCCTAAACCCTAAACTCTAAAAAACCTAAACCAAACCTAAAACCAAAAAAACCCAAAAAAACAAAACCAAACCCCCAAAAAAAAACCAAAACCAAACTAAAACCCCCAAATCAAAAAAACTAAACTAAACTCAAACCCCAAACTAAAACCCAAAACCTAAAACCTAAAACTAAAATCTTAAACTCTCTAAACCCAAACCTAAACAAACCCAAACCCAAACTACCTAAAACTAAACTCAAACCCAAACTAAATTTAAATCACCCTAAAACCTAAACCTAAAACTAAATCTAAATAAAACCTAAAACCAAAACCAAAATACCCAACTCCTTCCTTGCTCCCACCATAGCTCAAGGGATTTTTTCCCTACTGATCTTTTCTGATTTTGGTGATCCTTTACAATTTTCATTTTCGTAGGTTTGCTCACATGTGCTATCCTTGTAGCTTTCCTTGATGGTGGCTGTCCCTTTGATTACACAACCGACGCCTTTCACTTGCACCATCTAGGGCTTTGAATTTCATGTTTTTTTGGACTCAACACAACCCAGTGGCTATTAAATCTTTTAAGGATGCACTCGGTAAGAATATCTCCCTCGACTCAATGAACATAATTTCCACTTTGTTTCATGGCATCCTGGATTATTTACTTGGATCTTGTTAAGAAGTTGCCTAAGCCTTATGAATTTACTTTAGTGGGCAAATTTACTTTAGGAGACAACCAAATCGACAATATCCATTCATTTTTTCATAATCTTAAGCTTTTAGGTTCATTCTTTATTGGTTTGATTGATCCAAGGCCATTGATTCAACTTACTAATGATTTAGATTATTCAAGGGTTTTCTCATGTTGTTCTTACTTAGTTTTCAACCCAAATATGTCTTTTAAAGTGGTCTCCCCTTTTTGTTATAAAAGAGGAATCACCGATTATTCAAGTGTGGTTGGCTTTTCCTAATATAAGGATTCATTATGTTACGACAAGTTCTTTTGTGTTGGGGCTCTTTTCACACCACTTCAAATAGATCGTGCCACCATGTATGATCCACCTTCACGTCATATTTTGGTGGAAATTGATATGTCTAAAAAAAACACCCTAAGGATGTTTGGATTGGTTCATAAAAGTTTGGCCATTTTCAAAAAGTTGAATTTGAGAATTCTCCTATTTTTTGCTCACACTGTAAAATTCATGGGAATGATAATTCAGAATATTTTGTGCTACACCCATAATTTAAAATGAAAAATTTAACTGATCCTAATCCTAACCTATCAATTGAGAAAGTTAGTAACTCTATTTATGGGCCTAAGGTTAATCAAAATGGATATACTATTTCTACCTCTTTGGAACCCACTAATTTGCTTAATGAAGTGCTTAATGATGATACTCCCAATTTTCAATATGAGCATGTAAATGATATTACTAATGTTTCTTATAATGTTGAATATGATGGTTTGGCTATCCCCTACATAATAATTTGCCTCCTTAAGATATCTCAAATGTTCAAGATGCTATAAATAATACTGATTCCCTTCTAAGTGACTCTATTCAAGCTACCTTGCCTCTTTTCACTGCTGAACATGAGGAGGAGCATGTGACCCTCAATGGTAATTTGAATGAAAATTTTATGATGGAGGGAAAAATTGTGTCGATCTTAGTGTTTGTGCTCTTAATGGTATTACTACCTCTTCTTCTCCTAATCCCAAGATTGACATGCATGCTAATCCCACCTTATATCATGAAATTGAGGAAGAGGAAGTTGTCATTAGAAATGGTTCGACGAATCTCGATCTTTCTTAATACAACTAATCGCCTCTTCCGATGGTGATACTTTAGATAAAAATTGACCATTCCAAACTATTTTTGAAAAGAAATCCTTTAAACCAAAATTTTTTTCACATAACTCAACTAGATCTACTAAATCTGGTTCCTTATCTAATAAATAATGGTTCTTTTGCATTGAAGTGATTATTTCTTTCTTAATCACTTTATCTACTCTTCTTCCTTAGCTTATTTTATTTTTCATTTATGTTTTAACTCTCTTATTTGGAATGTTTGAGGGATTAGGACCATCATTGTCTGTAACTGCATTAGAAGTCTTTACCGTATTAACAATATTACTATACTGGTTGTCATTGAACCTCTCATACAATCTTCTAAGATCAATCATGTTGCTAGAATGCTCAGCTTTAATAACTTCTTCTCTAATATTAGCAATAAAATTTGGTTCTTTTAGAATAATTTAGTCATTGTATCTGTCCTTAATGATCTCCAGCAAGTAATCAATTCCGCATCTCATTTGACTTTTCTCTCTTGGCTCCTTTATGCATCTGCATGTCAGGTTGGTAGAACATCCTTTGGGATAATTTTAGATCTTTTGCTTTAACTATCAACAAACCTTGGGTGACTTCAACACTATCCTTTCTTCCTCCCAAATATGGGGTGGTTGTTCTTCTAATATTCATTCTGGAAGATTTCTCCAATATGATTCTTAATTGTAACCTTACATTGGCTACTGCCGTTACACTTGGAATAACTCTAGACTGCAATGGCTTAATAGGACTCTTTTAACTCCCTTTGGATTAATCCCTTTACCTCTATTAAGCATTTGAGCAAAACTTTGTCCCACCATGCTCCTCTTTTGATATTCGTAAAAATAACTTTGATAGATTATCCACCTCTACCTCTTTTAGATTTCAAAATATGTGGATTCAACACCTTGATTTCTTAAATGTTGTTTCCACCAACTGGTGGCACCCTTATACGATAATTCTATTAAGGGCATGATTAGACTTTTTAAGCATAAAATACTTAAACAAAACTTTGTTTGGTGGAACAAGCATTATTTTAAAAATCTATTTTCTATTATCAAAAATATGGAACATTTGGTTTGTTGTCTTGAAATGATATTTTGATTCTTCTAAATTGAAGAATTTGAATGAAGCCAAAGACAACCTGTAACCATCGTAATATGAAGGAAACTTACTGGTGACAAAAGACTGCTAGTAAACATATACCGATGGGGATAAAATATCATATATTTTCATGCTCTATTCCATAAAAAGCAAGCTTTAAACTCGATCCAAAAATTAAAAGTGATAATGGAAATTGGATCACTAATAGTAATGAGATTAAAGAATCTATTGCTAATCATTTTAGAAATATGTTGAACAAGAGCAATACTTCAGAGGCTATCTCCAACTATCACTTGATCCCCTCAACAATTACTAGTGATGACAATCATTTGCTTACTATGTTGCCTATGAAAGCTGAGCTTCATAAAATTCTTAATAATATGAACACTGATTTTGTTGCTGGTCTGGAAGGCTATACAACTCAATTTTTTCAGCATTATTGGCCTGTTATTAAGCATGATTTAGTTGAAGTTGTGGTTGATTTTTCTCTAGCACTTCCATTATCTTATACCCAAAGTTGATAACCTTGAATCCTGGGGTGATTTCTGACCTATTAGTCTATGCACATTTTTTCATAAACTAATTGCTAAATTGCTTGCCAATAGAATTAGTCCTCTACTTTATAAAATTATTTCTCTTAACCAAACTAGTTTTATTAGAGGTAGAGCTATATCTAACAATATTCTTCTCGCCCAAGAGCTAATTCATGATTTAGATGCCTCTAATAGAGATGGTAACATCTTCTTTGAATTGGATATTTCTACAGCTTTTGACAACATCTCTTAAACATTCCTTCCACAAATTCTTCAATTATTTGGCTTCTAATAATTTTACCTCCCTCATTAAAATTGTATTAGTAATACTTGGTTCTCTATTATTCTTAATGGTGAGGCCTTAGGCTTCTTCCTTCTGGGTTGAGACAAGGGATCCAAGCATGTTTTTTATTATTGCTATGGAATATCTTTCTAGAGCCTTAATGATCTCTTCAATAATAATCCAAGCATGTTTTTTTTTGAACACTTGGTGGTATTCCTATTTTCCATCTTAATTTTGCTAATGATTTTAATATCTTTAACAATGCTTCCATCCACCACATTAAAAACATTAAGAACTTCTTAAATAAATTTGGGAAGGAAAGTGCTCTTTTTATTAATGAAGGCAAAAGCTATTTCATTCCTTCCTTTAAAATCTCAAATGACAAAATCAATCAAATCTTAAGAATCACTAATTTTCAACAACAACAACTTCTAATTAAGTATCTTGGTGCTCCTCTTTATAAAGGTTAGAAAAGATCACATCTCTTTGATGAGTTAATCTAAAAAATTACTAATAAAATTTCTATTTGAGAATTTCATTTACTCTCATTTGGTGGTAGACTCACTTTAATTAAGAGTACCCTTAACTCCATGCTATTATATCTTATTCAAACCATTGTTCTTACTAATTCTACTTAAAATAGAGTGCCTCCTTAATAAATTCTTGGGGTTACAACTCTACTAAAAGGATGCATTGGACTTCGGTATAAAAGTCGGCACCCATCAAGGTGGGCTTGCTGTAGTCAATTTTTGAAGCTATTATTATTCTCTCATAAACTTTGGTGGAAATTTAGGAGCAAAAATAGTCTTTGGGCTAAATTCATGACTGTTAAGTACTGCCAGGGTAAGCACCCTCCTAATTGTCCTTACAAGGTGGGTGATTCTCATGTATGGAAAAGACTTTGTTCCATCATATGGGAAGCTGAATCCCTTATTTCTTGGGGGGTTAACTCTGGATTCTTCTTTCTTTGGGAAAGACAACTAGATTGGCAATGGTTCCATTGATGACTTATTATCTACCCACTCCACTGCTGCTATTAAAGTGAGCTCTTTTTGGCTGATAATAAATGGAATAATAGTAAATTTACTAACATCCCTATCTGTTCTAACCATCCTGATCGGATTCTTTTTAAGTTGTCTCAAAATGGTGATTTTAATCTTAAAGATGTCTAGATTCAGAGAAGCTCATGGTTTCTCTAATGTGTTTTTTTAAACTGTGAACAATACCATCCTTATTTCTTACTGTTCTTACTTGGAAAATCTAAAAAATCACCGTTGATGCTTTGTGTGGGGTAAAGGCTTTCATTTACCTTTCAAAATGTTATTGCTATTTTCACATTGAAAATTTGAACCATATGTTTGTTAATGGAGCTATTGCCTCTAAACTATGGGTTTGGTATGATGAGCTTTTCAACAGATCAATTTAATGGCTCTTATCCTTATATCAACTTCTTTATATTTATTTTAAAAACTATTAAAGATCACATTAAAGTGATAACTCGCCATCACTCTTATATGGTTCATTTGGATGTAAATGATGCCAAACATCGTGGGATCCCTATGAACCACAAAAGGATTATTGAATTAATGATAAATTTTGTGCTTTATTTAATGCAGCTTAATTACTACTCAATTTAAAGGATGTAAATGTATGGCCAACAAGTCGGGCCTCTGCTTGACTAATTTTCCCAATCAGAAAGAAGATAAGATTATCTATTGGATAAAGCCTCATAACAATATTATCAAAATTAATACTAATGTCTCCATTTCTCAAAATTCTTTTGGCTGTGGTGGCATTTTCAGAAACTTTAAAGGCAATGTTATTTGTGCTTTTGCCTATCCTCTTACTACATGTTTTATTATCTTTGTTGAATTAATGGTTATTAACAAAGCTATTGAGAATTGTTTACAAAGGTTGGCGGTTGGCTCAATATCCTGATTGAGGTGGATGCTCTTTGTCGATGATATGCACTTCAACCAAAGTGGGAAATATGATTTATATTACCTCCTTAATCATACTAGAGCTATCTTATCTCAAGTTTGTTCCAAAAATCATTCATGTTTGGCATGAAGGTAATGTGTGTGCTTATTACCTTGCTAATCTGGGTGCTAGAATAGATGTTAGAACTTTCTTTGATCAATTTTGTCTTCCTAAACATTTGTGTGGATTAGTTAATTTTGACAACTCTGGTTTACCTTATCTCAGAGATTAAGTCTCATCTTTCTATTTTTTTTGGGTCTGTTAGCGGTTTGTCTTACTTGTATGCTCAATCTTTTAATTTATTTCTATTTCTTCTTAGTTTTTCTGACGCATTTCCTTGTATCTTTGTTCTGGCTATCCTGTAATGGAGGTTTTTGCCTCTTTGGTCTTAGTTGTTTATGGAATTGTAGCCTACATGGTGGGTTCTATTTTATTTATTTTCTCCCTTCTTGATGAGGGTCAGACACTGCTTCACTAACCACGGATTGCTGCCCCTTTTCCCAACCCGTAGGGTTTGAATGTCTATGTTGCTTGCCATCACATCTATTTCATCGATTGGGATTTTCTTATTGCCTCCATTTCCTATTGTCTTTATTGATGCTTTTTTTAGCTGGTCTATTTTCCCTTGATTATAAGGAATTTAATGCTATTAATTTTTCGATTCTCACTTTGGCTCAATGCAATGGTGGCCTATATTACCCTCTGCTGAGTTCAACATTTGGTTTGCTATTTTATTGGTTGAATGGTATTTCGCTTTTATGTTCAACGAGTTAACTATTATTATTTGTTTTGACTAGTATTCTATTCTATTATTTGTTGTGTGGTTAACCTTATTATGTGTGCCTTTGTGGTATCAATCTATCTACTATTTGATTTCACTCGGATCTCGACTTGTGCTATTGTGATCTGTAGCATCTATATTGTGACAATGGCTTTCCTATCTTAGGGTTATTTTCTGGCCCAGAGGTTTCATCCTGGTAGTGATGATACACCGAATGGATTTTGATTAAGTTCAACAAGTCGACAATTATTTTGATTCCTAGACTTTTATTCTTGATTTCTATTTAATTAACCTCATTATCTATGCCTTTGTGGTATGGGTTTATCTCATTGTTATTTCTCTATTCTATTAGACTATATAATTATTGATGTGAACATACCATTATTAAGGTGATGTGACCAAGATGTTTCAAATGGGTCAAGATGTCGTTATGCATTCTCATGCAATGTTGGCATTAGTTGGTAACTCTTATCATATAAGGGATTGGTGTCATCCCTTACCATTTTGATCTATGTTGCCTTCTTTTCTATAGTGTATGTGGCTATGTTTTGGTATACAGGTACTAAGGATCATATGATTTTCATCTAATAGTTATTGTTTTCCCCCAGGTTTGTAGGCTATGACACTCATGAGTTCACATAGTGGTACACTTGTGATGTAACCCCTTCCTTTGAAGTTTGATGCTCATGTTTGTTTCGCAATTTTGCGCGACGAGCCCGAGCCTTCTTTCACACAATTATCTATATTTCTCTCATTTTATTCTGGTTTTATTTTCAATTTATGTGTATCACTTAACTGTTAATTCTTCCTTTAGATGTTTTGAGATTCTCTCTGTTGTTTCTTGCAAGTTCTTTCTCTGGAGGCAGGGATTCTCTCTTTATCCTCAAGAGCTAAAGGTTGTCCAATGGCTCTCCTTTGTTCATTTTGTATCTTTTGCTTTCCTTTTTTTTCTCTTGCTTTGTATTTTAGATAGGGATTTACTCTTAGTTGATTGTAGTTCTTGAGTAGTAGTTGTGTTTATCCCCACTTAAGGACCTTGTAACCCCCCTTTTTTATTGTAATAAAATTCCCCTATATGGGGTTCCCTATAAAAACCATAAACCCTAAACCTTAAATCCAAAATCCTAAACCCTAAACCCTAAAAACCTAAAAATTTAAACCTAAGCCAAATAAAACCTATAATTAAAATCTAAAAATAAAAAAAATAAAAACCTAAACTTAAATAAAATAAAAACAAAACTAAACCTAAACCTAAATCTAATCCCAAACCTAAACTTAAACCTACAAATAAAATAAAATAAAAAATAAAAAACTACTAAAATAAAATAAATAAAAAACCTAAACTAAAAAATAAAACTTAAATAAAATAAAAACTAAACGAAAAATTAAATAAACCTAAAATAAAAATAAAATAAAAACTAAATAAAAACCTAAACCTAAAAAATTAACTTAAAAATAAAACCTAAAAATAAATAAAAGAAACCTAAATCTTAAACTAAAAATAAAAAAACCTAAACCTAATATAAACAAAATAAAATAAACCTCAATATAAATAAAAAAATAAACTATCTAGAAATAAATAAAACCTAAACCTAATCCTAAAATAAAGTAAACTTAAACCATAAACCAAAATAAAATAAAAAAACTAAACTTAAACCTAAACTAAAAAATAAAACCAAAAATAAACCTAAAATAAAAAACCTAAACCTAAACATAAAAAAATAAAAAAATAAAACCTAAACCTAAACCTAAAATAAAAAAATAAAACATAAATCTAAAAAAGAAAATAAAAATAAAACTAAACTAAAAAATAAACATAAACCTAAACCTAAACCTAAAAGCAAATACAAATAAAACCTAAACTAAACTAAAAAAATAAAATAAATAAAAAAAAAATAAATAAATAAAACTAAAATAAACCTAAACTAAGTTTAATAAAAAATAAAAACCTAAACCCTAAAATAACACTAAACCTAAACCCACAACCTAAACCTAAAACCTAAACCTAAACTATAAACCTAAAACACTAAACCTAAACAAAACCCAAAACCTAAAAAATTAAACCTAAACCTAAACTAAACTCTAAACTAAACTAAGCTAACCCTAAAACCTTAAACTCTAAATCCTAAACCCTAAACACTAAACTCCCTAAACCTTAAACCCTAACCCTAAACCTATACATTAAAACCCTAAACCCTAAACCATAAACCCTAAAACCTAAAATCCTAAACCTAAAGTAAATAAAACCTACAAAAAATTAAATATAAAAAATCTAAACATAAACAAAATAAAACAAAAATCTAAACTAAAACCTAAACCTAAATCGAAAAATAAAATATAATAAAATAATTAAAATAAAATAATTAAAAATATAAACTAAAAATAAAAAATAATATAAACCTAAGAATAAAAAACCTAAATAAAATAAAAGCTAAATGTAAAATAAAATAAAATAAAAACTAAATAAAAACCTAAACCTAAAAAAATAAACCTAAAAATAAAACCTAGAAATAAAAAAAATAAAACCTAAACATTAAACCAAAAATAAAACTAAACTAAAGATAAAAATAAAATAAAATATAATAAATAAACCTAAACCTAAATGAAAATAAAGTAAACTAAAATAAATATAACCTAAACCTAAAATAAATAAAACCTATATCCTAAACTAAATAAAATAAAATAAACTAAAAGTAAACCAAAACCTAAACTAAAAAAAATAAAACCAAATAATAAACCTAAAATAAAAACCTAAAACTTAAGCCTTAAACCCTTAACCCTAAAAAAAGCTAAAATCCTAATCCTCAAATAAAACCTAAAAATAATAAAATGAATTAAAAACTTAATTAAGATAATTAAAACCTACACCTAAAATAAAAAATCATATTAGCCAAAAACCTAAACTAAGATAAACTATATTAAAATAATTAAAACCTAAACCTAAACATAAAAAAAACTAAACCTAAACCTAAACATAAACCTAAGCTAAATAAAATAAAATAAACTAAAAATAAACCTAAACTTAAACTAAAAACTAATACCTAAAAGTAAACCTAAAATAAAACCTAAAACTTATAAATCTAAATCTAAAAAATAAAAAATAAACCTAAAAAAATAAAAAAAATAAAACTTAAACTAAATAAACTTAAACTTAAAAAAATCTAAAATAAATAAACTTAAAATAAATAAACTAAACTAAATAAAAATAAAAATAAACCTAAATAAAAATTGAAAATAAAATAAATTAATGTAAATAAAAAATAAACTAAATAAACTTAAACCGATGAGTTTACTTAATTTAAAAATTTTAAAAAAATAAAATAAAAAAAAAAGCCCTAAACCCTAAACCCTAAACCTAAACCCTAAACCTAAAACCCTAAACCTAAACCCTAAACCTAAATCCCTAAACCTAAACCCTAAAAAACCCTAAACCCTAAACCCTAAAAATCCTAAAAACCTAAACCTAAAAAATAAACCTAAACTTAATAAATAAATAAAATAAAAATTTAAAACCTAAACCTAAATCTAAAATAAAATAAAGAAAAACTTAAATTAAATTAATAAAAAATAAAATGAGAAAAAAACCTTAATAAAATAAAACTAAACATAAGATAAAAATTAAATAAACCTAAAATAAAATAAAATAAAACTAAATAAAACCTAAACCTAAAATAAATAAAATAAAGATAAAATGCTAACCTAAAAAAAACCTAAACCTAAAAAAAAAATATAAAGAAAATAAAATAAACCTAAACCTAAACTAAAATAAACTAAACAAATAAATTAAATTAAAATAAAATATATATATAAACCTAAACCTAAAATAAACTAAAGCTAAACCTAAACCTAAACTAAATAAAAAATAAACTAAAAATAAACCTAAATCTAAACTAAAATAAACCTAAAAAAAACCTAAAACATTAACCTAAAAAAAAAACCTAAACCTAGACCAAAAAATAAAAAAATAAACCTAAACCTAAAAAATAAAATAAAAAACTCAATAAAAAAAACATCTAAACCTAAACCTAAATAAAAAATAAAATAGAAAATAGAAAACCTAAAATAAAAAAACATAAAATAAATAAAATAATAAAATTAATCTTAATAAAATAAAATATAAAATATAAAATAAACTAAATAAACCTAAACTTACCAGTTTACTTAATTTTAAAAAATAAAAAATACCCTAAACCCTAAATCCTAAACAATAAACCCTAAACCCAAAAACTAATCCTAAAACCTAAACCTACAACCTTAAACCCTAAACCCTAAACCCTAAAAAACCCAAAACCCAAAACCCTAATTCTAAACCCTAAACCCTAAAAGCATAAACCAAAAACTCTAAACCCTAAACTCTAAACCATGAAACCTAAACCCTAAACCCCAAGCCCTAAAGCTAAATAAATGAAAAAATAAAATATAAACCATAAACCTAATAAACTCAAAACCCTAAGAACCTTGACGGTAAGAAATCAATAATGTACCGCCCATATCTGAGGAAATTATCAGTGGTGGTGGTGGGGATTTGAGGTGCCGGTGGATGGAGGTGGGTCAAGTAGTTGTTATTATGGAGGTGTGAGGAGCATGAAGGTTAAAAGCAATGGTGGTGAGGGAGATCGGGGGACAATGGTGGAACACACTACCGAGAGGGGCGCTTCATAAGAACCAAGAAACTTAAGAATGGTCGATCCGATCAACTGCTTATGAAATTGTGTCTTTACAGTGGAGTTAATTCTAGTTATCTAGGGTGCTCTATGTGTGCTTATTTTTTATATGTCATCACTTTTGTCTTAGAATACTTAGCGTGTTACTTGGTTGATGAAATCGAAAAGAAGTAATGTTGATTCTTAATTTGTTCTCCATTAAAAAATAAAACCAAAAACCCTAAATCCCAAACTAAAACTTGAACCCTAGACCTAAAACCTAAACCCTAAACCCTAAAAATCATAATCCTAAAACTCTAAACCTTAAACCCTAAAACCTTAAACCCTAAATCCTAAAACCTAAACCCTAAACACTAAACCCTAAATCATTAAGCCTAAGCACTAAACCTTAAACCTTAAACCACAAACCCTAAACCCTAAACCCTAAAATGCTAAAAACCTAAACCTAAACTAAATAAAACTTAAAAAATAAATAAATAAATAACCTAAACCAAAGTAAAATATAATAATAACCTAATCTAAAACTAAAACTTAAACCTAACCTAAACCTAAAAAAAATTTAAAAAAATAAAACTAAAATATATTAAATAAAAGCTTAAGCTAAACTAAAAAATAAAAAAACTAAATAAAATAAAAATTAAACAAATATATATAAACCTAAACCCTAAACCCTAATAAAAATAAAATAAATTAAACTAAAATAAATAAAACCTAAACCTAAAAAATAAACTTAAACCTAAACTCTAAAACCCTAAACTCTAAACTCCTAAACCTAAAACCAAAACCTAACTCCTAAAATAAAATTATACCTAAACCTAAACCTTAAACTAGTCACAACCCTAAACCCTAGACCCAAGACCCAAAACCCCAAACCCTAAACCCCAAACCCTAAACACTAAACCCTAAATCATAAACTCTAAAAACCTAAAAACCTAAACCTAAATTAAATAAAACCTAAAAATAACAAATAATGAACCTAAAATAAAAATAAAATAAAAACCCTAAACTTAAAACCTAAAACATAAATAAACCTAAAACATAAACAAAATAAAATAAATTAAACCTAAACAAAAAATAAAACCTAAACCTAAACTCCTAAACTCAAACCTTAAAACCCTGTACCATCGATAAAACTAAACCTAAACCTTCAACCCTTAAACCCTAAACTCTAAACCTAAATCTAAACCCTAAAGCCTAAACAACCTCCTCCTCGGTCATGCTGATTTAGTGTTCCCTTCTCCGCTTACATTTCTGTGCAATCTGCTTAGAATTCCTGCAGACCACCAGGCATTGCATTTCAAGCTACCTGATCGAAACACGTAATTCCCTCGGAGCCTATTGGGATTTGCTGTGGGCCACCCCATCAGACTGCTTTGGTACTTGTTACACTTTGGTTGCTTATGGATTCTCACCGAATTTAACGGCGGATGAGGCATCGCTTCTCGTAAATCAATCCTGCCTGGATGCACGCTTTAACCCTCCACCCTAAAGGTATGATTCTGATTGCTGCTAATGTAATTCCTTCCTCAAGTCCTTAAGGATTTTCGTGGTAAGTTCCTCTAACTCTAATGCCCGTTAACTTAATTTCAACCCTTTTGTGGATTGCCTCACATGTGTTCTCACCTGTGATGTGGAGAAATTAGCTGCCTTTGAATTCTCTTGGTTGGTACTTTACTGCCCTACTCTATTAATATTAGATCTTTCTTCCATAGCTTTCTGAGTCTTCACAATTATTGATTGATCCTCGACATATCCCTCATTCGCTATCAAAATGATTTAGATTATTCTAGTCCTTGCTTGTCACTCCTATTTTGTGTATAATTGTCAAATGCGGCTTTGAAATGGTCACCTCCTCTTTAATGTCAAAGAGAACTCTATTATCCCTCTATGGTTTCTTCCCAACATGAGAATTCACTATGTTACTCCACTAAGTTCTGCGCTATGTTGGGGCTCTATTTGTAGGACCCCTTCAATTTGATCAAGCCACCGCCATATATCTGCTTCATCTCATTAAAATGATCTTGGTCGAGATTGACATTACTAAAAAATACCCCAAAGAAGTTTGATTGTCAAAAAAATTCTGATATATAACCGTAAAGTTGAATTTGAAAATTTTCTTGTCTTTGCTCTCACCGTAAGAGATCCATGGCCATGATCCTACTCAATGCTTTGTGTTACACCCTAAACCCTTAAAAAGAATATATCACAAGACACTAATACTCTCTTGAGTTGGGAAAACCAATAAGTTAGCTATGTACCTAAAAGTTACTAATGGATTTCATCCTC